>WBZZ01001273.1:82500-85000 GCA_019918135.1 Paulinella micropora
TTCTTCTTCTTCTTCTTCTTCTTCTTCTTCTTCTTCTCCCTGTGCTACCTCATCAGATAGTTTCCCATTTGTTCCGTGAGCTACGACCGTGACCTTGGCAAAGTTAACATCCACGTACTGCGTGCTAAATGCTCATCTGCGAACTATCACCGTCTCCTCCATGGTTCAAAAGCTCCTCTTGACACGTTGCTCCGACATGAAACTATAGATCTTACTTTGGGTGGAATGAACTCGGAAGACAAAAGAATCACTTTCACGCACAATATGAGGTACAACACTGATGCTGAAGTGCCTTTAGAACCGGGAGTCGTTTGGAATGCAATTTCCCCTGAGCGTTTTCACGACGCTGACGACTGGCGGTCATGGCTCCAAAATACTTTATCACCCTTACGTATTGCCAAGGGGTTGTCTGGATGGCCACCCAGAGAGGTGTGTACAGACGAAGACAGTTCTGATTACTATGAGCCTCCGAACAGGAGGACGTGGATGGTGATAGCTCGTGGTAGAAATACTGGTAGGGAGCAATGCAGCAGCGGATGAGGCGGCAACAGCGGACCAGGTTGCAAGGTAGATCACGACGGCGGCTACTTGGAGGGAACTTCAAGAGCGCAACGGCGGCATGACAGATCGCAACGGCTGCAGGGCAGGGCAACAAGAAGTAGCAGCAGCCGCGGTGGCGCCGCTGCCGATGCCGCCATTGCCGCCGCCGCTGCCGCCGAGTCTGCCGTTGCCGCCGCCCAGTCTGCCGTTGCCGCCGTGGCCGCCGCCGCCGAGTCTGCCGTGGCCGCCACCCAGTCTGCCGTTGCCGCCCCAGTCTGCCGTCGCCGTCTCGCTTTCTCAGCCACACCGAGTCCGCAGCTTGCTGCCGCCGCCGAGTCCGCTCGCGCGTGTCTGCATGTCGCTAACGAGCCTTGCAAAAAATCCACAGGTCTGGAAGCGTGGCGTCTTCGTCTATCCATATTAACATTACCTATATAACTAACAGCAGATAACTTGGCAGCGGCGGCGGCAACGACAGACTCGGCAGCGGCGGCGGCGGCAACGGCGCAAATTCTGCATTGTATTATGAGTAAAAGTGTTTTCAATGCCCGGCGCCCCACTTGCGAACTACTGCAAATACTGCATATACTCCGTTTGCAAAAGTGGGATTAGCCAACTTGAGTGGGAGTTCAGTGGCAGTATTGCCCCCTTGTCCCCTTGTCACTGTTTTTCTCTCTCTGTTTCTTTCTTTCCTTCTTTCTTTCTTTCTTTCTTTCTTTCTTTCTTTCTCTCTCTCTCTCTCTCTCTCTCTCTCTTTCCTCTCTCTCTCTTCTCTCTCTCTATCTCTCTCTATCTCTCTCTATCTCTCTCTCTATCTCTCTCGAATGTCTTCCACAACAGGACTCACCGCGCATTGCACTTTATTCGCCAACGAAGACAAGTACTTGTCTACGACCTCGCAACGACGACTCCGATACACTGAGCACAACCACCTTATCCATGATTTTGCCAATCTCTGTTTCCATCACCTTTCCAAACATCGGCGATATTTCTCGCTGAAATCTGTCTTTCACATTCTGGACATCCTGCTCGATGTTTGCCACTTTTTGGGACAACATTTTCCAGTCTTCATGGGTGATCGCATCATCGTAATCATTTTGTGATGTTTTGGCTTTCTTGATTGGTTGCTGATCTTGGTCTGAATCTTCTGACATTTCCGACTGGCTGGTTTACTGTGACAAGTCTTGTTCCGATGTACGTACTTTGATCGACAGCAACTACAAACGCAGAAAAAAATTTGGCTTATTTGAAATCCGATTTCCTAGACTCTATAAACACTACATGACTATGACGAAGTACATGTGTAAGTCGGAACCATGTACCGTCTTCGTCATGTAGTTCGAATTACATATGTACTTCGTCATATAGTTTAAAGAGTCAAAGGAAATCGTCACACTCTCGCCATCACCCGCTTTTTTCAAACTTTATTCCAAAAAAAAAAATCAACGAAAAAGCAATCATTTTGCCCTTGCTATTCACAATGCAGTAATTTTGTGATAATTTTCTTATCCGGCTGCTAAATTTCTGAACAATTCTTGAGTGTCCGGCTGCTCAATTCCTGCACAATTGGATACGAAAAAGGAAATTTGGACATGATCAACGTCAAAAAAAGCGTAACGTCAAAATGCGATCACGAACTAACTAACTAACTAACGAACTAACGAACAAACACACGAAAAAAAAATTCAACGCAAACGCGGAAAAAAACACACACAAAAAAGTTAGCTCCTGAGGTATATGCCTTGCGGGCCGAAAATCAACAGTCATGATTTTCACATCACATGTGTCAGATAATTTATTTTTTTGGGTTCACAACTGTAATTGTAATCAAGTTTTCTTTAATTTAGTATGTATACGGTAAGCTCATACGAGTTAAAATAAACCAAAACTTTTCTTTATTTTTACTATAAAAATTTGAATCCACTTGAGTGGATCTAGTGGACCGTCACGTTAAGGGTTA
>WBZZ01001273.1:87500-102880 GCA_019918135.1 Paulinella micropora
AGCAGACCGGATTTTTCTCGGCCTTTTATACTAACGGTGCAAGAAGTGCGGCCCATAATCCTTTTCTCAGGTTGGTAAAAAGCCTTATTAGCCGCCGTCGGTTTCTTATAAACAGCCGTGGTTTCGTACTTGTCGGGTCGGGGGAAAGTCTGCAGGAGCCTGTCAGGAACAAACTAAAGGATTCATTCACTTATCTTACAAGAGGATCATATGGGTTTGTGTTTAAAGCAAAAATAAGAGATGACACGGATGTGGTCATCAAGTTTCTAGCAGCACCAGAGACTTCTTTGACGATCGCTGAGTTGAAGGAGTCTGTGGTCCACGCAGGTCATGATCCCACAGACGTAGAAAAAGGCGTAAACAGCTTTGTCGACGAGTTTGCCGGCTATGCCACCCTCCGCGCCTGCGCCAACTATAATACCGTCGGAAGAAACCATATTGTCGACATCATAGGAGTGTTGTTCGATCCCGCTCTAAAGATCAAAGCGGACACCTGCGATCCTCTGCTGAATGCAGCTGGTTTTCGCACGACTGCTTGGGAGTTTTCAGATTTTAGCACCTACGTCGATAGTCCTAACTGGAGAACTGCCGCAGAAGACGACGACGGGGATTGCCGTGGCAGGAATCTGAAAGCCTTCGTGTTGGAGTTCTGCGATCAAGGATCTCCTAAGCTGTATAGTACGACCGTTGCCAAGACTGAGAAGTTGAAGTTGCTTCGTGAGATAGAGGAGGGGCTCTTCTTTATGCACGACTGCGGCCTGGTGCACCACGACATCAAACCAGATAACGCGATAATGTGCCAACTGACTGATGGTACAGTTAAAACCAAACTCATGGACTTTGGGACTTTGGGTCAGGTTGGTGAAATGAAGTTCACTCGCACAACGTCAGCTGGATCATGGATTCCGAATTATTCCGTGGACCCCATGGATTCCGGGATGTTGACTCCGGGATATGCACCGCCAGAAGACTTTGAGCGTTACAGGAAGTACTATGAGAAATATTTAGCCTGGAAGGCTCTCGTGAAACAAGCAAGAGACGAAACGAACCCCCCCCCCCCCCCCCAACACCAAGCATAAGCCGCAAGATTTCGCGCTGGAATACACCAAGGAATTCGACTTATACAGTTTGGGAATGATATGGTTCCTCGCCGGTCGAACGAGGCCGAGCAGCGGAAACATGATCGAAAGTTTGCCCAGCGGCGAATACGGAGGGGTAAAAGCTACTCAAGCGGGGGGGGACATTCGGTTATGCCGAAACTTTTTTGAGAAAGACCCGACTAGTACTGGCTTTTCCATGTTCGATCCTGAAAGAGTGAAAAGCACCCAGTTCCCCGACATCATCGGCAACACTGAAGACCGTATATGGTGGTGGAAAGTCAATAATTACCTGCAGTGCCATCCGGAGTTTCGAGGCAAGAGCCCCATCATCGAATGTGGCCTGGCTCAGCTCGACAAGAATCTCCGGTCCGTTGTGCCCGTCACGGGACGGACCCACCCATTCCTCCCCGTTGGACTCGGCCACACGCTTGTTGTGCGCGCTCAACATGCCGGTGCCACCGCCCAGTAGCTCCAGCACCTCGAACTCGCCTGCTAAGGGACCAGCTGCCTGCAGGTCCTGCAAAGACGGCATGCCGAGCGCCTGGAAGTAGTCGTGTACGTGCTTGTACTGGCGGCGAGGGACGGGTTGTAGAGAATCTTTTGTCTCAGACGGGTTGTAGAGAATCTTTTGTCTCAGTCGGCATGACGGGTTGTAGAGAATTTTTCGTCTCAGTCGGCATCGCAGCTGCATTCAGGAAAGCGCTTAAGACGCAAAGATAAAACCACAGCGACTGCATGGCCCTCGGATGGTATCTCAGAGAAGCCAAAATAGGCGCGTTTCACACCTCCCGGAGGCTGTTTCACACCAAAGAGATATACATAGAATTCTTAGAGAGAGAGAGAGAGAGAGAGAGAGAGAGAAGAAGAGAGCTATACTTTCCACGTGCGTGAGTTTTTGCGTGGACACTCAAGCATTGCCAGTGCTGACAAATGGCAAAGGCGCGACATTTGGCAAGGGCGCGAAAAATCGACCAAATTTTTTCCCTTGTGGAAAAAAGGGTAGATGTAGGAAAGAACAGACAGTCTGTGAGCTATACTGCACCTTTGCTCGAGGTTGTTGGTGGGATCGAAAGCTCTGCTAAGGGACTGTTTGTTGGTGCAAGTGCTTTGGCAAAACTCAGTCGTCTCGCAGCATTCTTTTCTGCCGGAAATCAGAGGCTCGAAATGGAGGGCAGCGAGGTTGGTGGTCGTGTTTGTTTGCTGTTCGACCTGGGACACAGCATAGTTTGAGACAGAACGATAGTCTAGGCGCCTCTTGATGTCTGTACGCCATGACTATGCAATTTCCTGGCTTGCCTGTGTTTTTTTCGAGGCTGTATCACAACCTGCTTGGTCTGTTGTTTGCGACTGACTGACCACCTTTCTCCTTGCGCTGTCTGCGTGCATTTCCCCACGTCCCACAGCATGCCATGCACCTACCCAGATTTAGCACAATAGCTTGCCCTAAGATTGATGTCTGCAACATGGCCCTACACCTTGGTAGAGATACACAGCTTCTCTGCTGCTGAGTTCTGCACATGTTGAATAGACAGTGCAAGCTTGCGTCCTTCCCCGTGCAACCACGCACACACAAACGTGTCAGATCGATAGAATAGACCAAGGAGACGTGTCTTGTCATGTACCTTGCGCCGGTTAGAGCTCCTCAGCACAGAAAGCAGCCCAAACTTGCACTCCAGATTTCTAGCCAGTAGACGCCTGGGCCAGTATCACACGTGATTGTCTTCCACACCCCCTCTAGATCACATCTCACAACATGTTTTCAAAGCCTGTACTTGGGCCATGCAACTGGTACCTTTCCAGCTCCATCGGTTAGCTTTCTGGGGAGTGCCAGACGCGCTTCTAGACTATCGTGGGGTGCAGGACTTTCAAATTCATCCTCTTTACTCACTATTTTTGTCACACACGTGCGCTACACACAAACTAAATATATGTTCTTTCATCCAGCAAAAAGGCAGACTTGCATATCATATTTGCAGCCCCCGCGGTGGATGTCTTTATGCATGTGTGCATGTGTGTATGTATTTATGTATTTGTGTGTGCATGAATGTATGTATCTCTGCACGTATGCGTACGTATGTATGCATGCGTATGTATGTGTATTTGTGTGTATGCATGTGTGCATGTATGCATTGTATGTGTTCTATGTGTGTTGAACTTTTTTTTTTTTTTTTTTTTTTTTTTTTTTTCTCCACTGATAGACTCAGTTTAATAATTGAAGACTATCTATGCATATATACATAAATGCAGTAAATAAATACATACATACACTACATATCCTACACACTCTGACATAAATACGTACACATATATACATACACACACCAGGCTGCAACGACGGTACATACAAACAATTTATTACGAACAAGCATGCA
This sequence comes from Paulinella micropora, assembly GCA_019918135.1. NCBI lineage: Eukaryota > Cercozoa > Imbricatea > Euglyphida > Paulinellidae > Paulinella > Paulinella micropora. Next base: position 90,973 of record WBZZ01001273.1, read on the forward strand.
TACTTACACTGCATTCATTCATGCGCACAATATACATACATACATACATGCATACATGCATGCAAGCATGAACACATGCATGCATACATACGTACAAACATAATAATTAAATTCTAAGTTTCTGGAGGAAAAAAAAAAGTTGAAACATTTGTGTCAAAGGTCAAGGGTGGCCACAGCGTACTTTATACAGCTAACGTGTCTGTAATATTTGATATGGAACGATTGATCATAGGTTGATAGGCTCTTTTAATAATCCTATTTGATCGTAGCTATCGGTATTAATACCATGGCGTGGCTGTATTGAAATTATTACCAATATCGATAAGTAGATCGATTTTTAAACATTAGTATTTATAATATTGTATTATCAGGTGTTGCATGTTTTTTGCGGAAACGAACATTTTTTTAGACTGGCAGCCAGGCTTTTTTTTAGGAAACGTATTTTTTTTTCACTATAGTAAATTCCACTTGGAAAAAACTGGCAGCAACGTTATGAAAAAATGTTTTGAAATTTTCCCTAATCTGTAGTGCTAAAAATAAAAAGCTTTAGGACGGGCGATCCCCTTGTGTGTTTTTTTTCTCATCTAGCTAATATGTTATTTCTATAGTAGCTAGACTAGCTATAGACGGGCGATCCCCTGTCCTCTGTCATATTGCTAAAAATATATCATAACAAAGTGTGTCATCAATTCACTGAAATCTAAACACTTTTTTAGCGGCGTGGCAGGCATGAAAGATCAAGGAAAGAATATTTTGGACGGGCCTGCCTGTCTTTTTTGCGGAAACACAACATTTTTTTTTATTTGCTTGCAGTGCTTTTTTGCGGAAACACAACATTTTTTTCGCTATGAATTCCACTTGGAAAAAACAGGCCCAAACACAAACTTTTTTGGACGAGCATTTCTGTCTTTTTTGCGGAAACACAACTTTTTTTTACTATGAATTCCACTTGGAAAAAACAAGCAGCACTGTTATGAAAAAAACATAAGTTTTTGAAACTTTTCCTAGCTATATGTAGTGGTAAAAATAAAAAACATTTTAGGAGTGCGATCTCCTTGTGTGTTTTTTTCCAATCTAGCTAATAAGATATTTCTATATTATGTAGACTAGCTATAGACGGGCGATCCACTGTCGTATTCTCGTTTCTAAAAGTATATCGTAGGGAAGTGTGTCAGTCTGTGATCACTTTCACTGAAACCTAACTAATTTTTTAGCGGCGGGGCTGGTCTGAAAAGATTATGGGAAAATATTTTAGGCGGGCCTGCCTGTCTTTTTTGCTGAAAGCAAATTTTTTTTGGACGGGCCTGCTGTTTTTTTTGTAGGCATCACCCCCCGGATAGCCGGTAAAAAATACCTTTTCCTGGTGACAGGTGCACCAGCTTGTTTTTCAGTATTATTTGTCCGGATTGGACCTGATGCCATTTTATTCCTGGTCTGTTGCCGTTTTCCTTTTTGGCTTCACTGAGCTAATACAACGAGACATCATTCTCATTCTTGAGGACTGTGTTTGGTTGTATTACCGACTTTTTACGAGCTATCGTTGGGGGCATTACATTTGGAGTCCACATCACTAGGGTGATTTCTTTCTGCTTTGCCACACAGGCAACAGAGTGAATTTTCACTGACCTGTCTCACACGGGGACGTCAGACGAAAACAAATACTCCAACACAGCTCCCTCATAACTCTTTCACAAAACAAATAATTTGATTGGTCTCAAGCAGGTGTCTCGTACCCTCTAGCCCAATCAGTATCTGTGTGCTCACAAGGAGACATCAGATACAAACTCTCTGTCGTTCTTGCTGTTCTCACACAGAGACCAAGAAGAAGGAGGTGGACAGAAGAGTGAAGGAACACACACAAAACACAAACAAGCATAGGGACAGGAACACAACACTCTACCCTTCTAGTTTGTGCATTTATCTGCATTATCTCACACATACGTCAGAGTATTTTTGCAAATCTCTGATCGTTTTCTAAAGGTAGGTCTGAGAACCTATCCGACCGACTGTCGACTTCTCAAGGAGAGCTTTTCTAGCTTCTCTATTACTATCTGTGTGTAGGTCCAAGTGCCTCATACTAGATACAATATAGAAAAGAAGGAGGAGAAAGTAATCTAAGTAAGGAGAACAAGAAATCGGAGAAAGTCTCAAAGACTATTTTTCTCAAACAAAAACAAACATACAAACAGTGTTTCATAGAGGACAGGGAATCTTATCCTACACTCTCTATTAGTTTCTCTCTTCACTAGTCAATCGACTGAAGGAGGAACAGAACACAAACGAATAAAAACCAAACATAGGAGCTGACACTGTCCTCCTGTTGATCACTACTACGACATCATGTCGACAGAGACCGCCGAAGTGAGTGAATTCTCGGAGGCAGATCAAAGAAGAGAAGAAGAAGAAGCAGGAGGAGGAGGAGGAGGAAGAGGATTGAATGAAGGAGGAGGAGGAGGATTGAATGAAGGAGGAGGAGATGAAGGAGTAGGAGGAGGAGTAGAAGAGGGCTGGGATGATGAAGATATGGAGGAGACGAAGATGAAGGAGGATTTGAACAAGAAGAGACGGGAGGAGGAGGAGCATATGGTAATCCCTTACCACCTGCCTACACGGGAGGAGGAGGACGAAAAATGATCGACTTGATTCATAGTGATGGAGAGGAGATCACAGTGGAGGAACAACAGTGGGTGCAAGACCACTATGACCTCACTAAAAAAGAGTTTGATAACAAGATGGGGGTAGAGAAGGATACCTATGTGTGGATCCCTCAGGATCAAAGAAGAGAGAAAAGTCGTGCTAAAAAGGATGTCTATGTCCTATTATCAAACACAGCACAGCTCCTCGGCAAACTGGTCTCTGATCCAGAAGAGAGAAAGAAGATACAGCATATCAAGTTTGGGGACACACACACCCACCTTGAATTACTCGATGCTATCTTTGGGGTGTACACTCAAACCCTGATTTGGGAACGTACATACGGCCCACGATGTGAGGGTTACCTCCAGTACACAAACCCAAGAGCAACGGCCAGATTCCTCGCGACTGGTCAGGAGGCAGTCGATGTAACAAAAATGAAGACCAATCTGGGTTCGAAAAACTCGAGTGGCATATTTCATTTTTTTACAATGGAAATAAAGGCCTTGGAGGAGGGGAAGGCAGAGATGGAAAAAAGCATTAAGGCAGCAGGAGAAACTCATCCTGTGATTGATGAGTTAGAGAAGACTGACAGAGTTCTGACCAAGATCAGACTGTTGATGGGTGCGTTACTGCACAAGGAGGCATGGAAGAGATGGATTCCTACCAAGGATCACTCTGTCCTTAAATCACTTAGTAACGCACCACCGGTCGCCAACAAAGCAGGTGTTGACCAATATGTGGAGAAATATAATTTTCTCAGATCTGCTTCTGAATTGGTGGCCTTTATCACTCATGCTCAAAAGCTGGTGATATCTGAGAAGAAGAAGGCGAAAGAGAATGAGGAGTTCGAGAAGACGATGAGACTGGAAAGAATGAAAGCAAAAGTGAGTGGTGCAAAGACACACCCTCCGACATATTTGACCCCACCAGCTCCTGCCCCACCAGCCCCTGCACCCTCGGGCTCAACTACGCTGGTGGTCACAAACACGGAGAAGAAGGACAGACAGAACATCATAAATGCCTTCAAGGGGAAGAAAGGAGGAGTGGCAAGTCTCATGCTATATGCCAAGACGAGCTCAGACAAAGACTCTGATGCTTCGCTTTTGAGCAAGCTCAAAGAGATCAATGCCTGCATGAAGGCTTTTCCTTGCGACGAAACGCAGGAATACGAGGCCCTTGTTACTGTTTTTGACCAATCTCTAGTCTCGGAGGGATTTGATCTGACACAGTACAAGTTTTTGAGAAAGAAGGAGGAGATTAAGAGAAACAATGCAACAGGCCTAGACGCTCAGTGTGAACTGGCGGTGGCCACACTCATTTCATATTTTCAATCTCATGGATACCAGCATCTCTGCACTGGTACTCTCATAGGATTTGAAATCTTTGAGACAGTGGCGATGAGTTTGAGGAGTGCTGTTGGCTTGGCGGCGACCCTTACGGAGGTAGTTTCCTCCTCTGGGCTATTCTATGGCGGCAAGTCGATCATCCTCTATTTCTTTTCGGCGTTACACACAGTTAACCCGAGTAAGCTTACTCAGCTCATACAACAATGCTCGACGTTTAGCTCAGTGAAGTCCAAGAACTTCCTCGAGACACACGTGTTCGAAAATACGGTTCAAAGCGTTGCTCCGTCAGCACTGTTTCAAGAAGTGATGAGTGCATGCTCAAACATGGACTCGCTCACGGAGGCACATACGGCACAGGCAGGCGGTGTACCTGTTGGCGCACAAGCCACGTACACAAACAGAGTTGCCGGTTGGAAGAGACAGAGAGAGCCAGACCTGAAGACCGCATGTTGGAGGTGGTTCGCGGGCTTGCAGTGTAAGGCACAGATGGAGAACAGAGACTGCTCTTTCAATCATGATAGGCAGAACCCAACAGCAAGGGCAAATTTTCTGAGCAGGACGGAAGGCAAGGAACCGGGCCTTTTCAATATGCTTCAGATTGCCGCTGTGAACGAAGGTTGGTATGCCAATATGTGTGATGATGAGGAGTTACGAGAGGCAATCATTACCTACATGAAGAGGATGAAGGAGAAGAAGGAGGAAAGGGAGAGACAAAAGAACTTAAAGGCCTCTCAAAGAGGACGAGAAGGAGGAGCAGGAGCAGGAGGACGAGGAGGAGGAGGAGGAGGAGGACGAGGACGAGGAACATGGAGAGGAGCCTCGAGGTGGCAGGGAACCCCTCAGAGAGGAAGAGGAGGAGGTCGGGGATATACCCCTTATGGAGGGAGAGCTGTTCGAGCTCCAGCCCCCCCACCCAGAGGAGGAGGAGGCTCGTGGGCAAGCTCCAACCCGAATTTCGGTCGAGCTCAGGCCTACAACACTGCCTCGGAGACCGATACGTCATCCTACCCGGACACTACTCAAGGTAATCGTTTCGAGGTGGTGGAATGACTGGAGGGGGAAGAAGAGCGGAAGGAGAAGACTGTGAAGTTTAACCCTAAAGTCACAGTGCTTTCTAATGCTGTTGTGCAGACTGGGCCAACGCTTCCTCTATGTGAAAACAAAGATGTGGGTACACAGAGACTGCAGCCCCAAGGTAGTCTCATACCCGTTCATACAGCACGGTTACCAATGATAACTGATGCAAATAGGAAGGCGAGACTTGCGATGGAGGCGAGGAGGCCAATGGCAGACGTATCGCCTCGGCCAAGCAAACAACCACGAACAGACTCAATGTCTACGGTCGCGGCGGGTGGCGAGCAAAAAGACAATGTGTGTACTCAAGTACCACAAGACAATGTCGCTCAAATAGTAAACGCACCAGTACCGCAGAATAATAAAAATGTTAATGAGGTGAAGCAGGAGGAGAAGAAGGAGGAGTTGAAAAACTTAGAGACAAGACTCCAAAATTTGGAACGTAAAGTTCTTGTTCTCGCAGCCAATATACACAGGCCCGATGCTCTGTGTTATACGGAACTTTCTTGTGAAACATTGAAGACAATATTAAAAGTTGGTAATGATACGATGGCGAATATTAATATTGTCGGCAGGAAGTTTTTTAATCGATACCGGGACTGGGTGGACGGAAATATGAAAAAGTCAACGGGCACTCTCAAAGGAGTGAGCAGCCGGACGGATATCACGGGAATCATCACACTGACCTTTAAATTGAAATCCGCACGAGTATACCGTATGGACCTCTATGTCGTCCCCGGTTACCAGTCAATATTACTATCGTATGACCAATTGGCTACGATGGGGGCTGTGATTGATTGCGCCGCACGGCGAGTGATATATGGAGTAAAAAGAGGAGAAGAGAACGATATTGATCCCTTCAACGCTACTGACTCTTATGAGGCTTATGAGCTGAGTCTAGCGACGGATCACAAAAAGATGGCCATCGCACATGAGGCACTTGAGGTGTACGTTCACCCCCATGTCGTAAGACCGGATGAACTGTCCTGGACCGACAATTGGGAATCCCAAGTGTGCACTGTCACAGTTCCGACATGCCATTGGGACAAAAAGTCTATTGATGACTTAATCGAGAAGCGAAAGGAGGAGATTATATGTGTCGCACAAAGAAGCCCGTCGTTGGCGAGATTCGCGGAAGGAGTAGGAACAGATGTCCATATTACTAACGGATACTGTGTCCATGCGAAAGTAGGAGAAGAAAAAAGGGAGGAGTTTGTACCAAGGAGAACGGGGCGAATCCCGGATACTCCACCAGAAACTATTAAAAGTTTTATTACTGATTTCTGGGGTGACGAGCCCACGTGGCCGCGTTCACTGTCTGAAGTGAAGAAATGCTTACGGACTTTATTCGAAAATAATAAGCCGTATACTATTATCCTGCCATATAATGAGAAGGCGATATGGGCGCAGGAAATAAGGGACCGGCTTATTGATCATCCTATACCGGTACCCTCTCGCAAGCAACAGCTAGTGGTGGCTTGTCGTATGGGAACTCGTGAGCAGAGCAGTGCATACAAGCGGAAGCTCAGAGACCTCGACAAGTTGAAATTGATACCGCAAGCATTCACATGCTTTGATGGTTTTTACACCCGTAAAGCTCCTTTGCAATACGCGAGACTCTTTGACATGCTGGTGGAGCTCGGTAAAGATGATGAGCCGGACACGGTCACGTATGAAAAGACGGGCCTAGATGATGTCTCGGAAGAGGACTTAGGCTTGGAGGAGGACAGAGAACCCCTCAAGCAGCATAAGCAGATGTCTGATGAAGATTTTCAAGAGGCGGCGCGGAAAATATTGGAAGAAGGAGTAGGCACGGAGAAGGAGAAGGAGCTTTTAAAAGCCAAATTAGAGGCGAACAAGGAAATTTTTGACCCTCCACATGCAGGTGGTGTCAAGCCTGAAGATTTCACTGCGGTTATTTACAAAATACCGGGTGCGGAGCCGTCACCGGCACCACGAAGGGCGAATTTGAGTATACATGAGGCGAAGATAGCGGAGGAGCTAGCAAGACAGCTGCTCAATGAGGACTTTATTGAGAGATCAACATCCTCAATAGTCTCACAACCGAGAATAGTGCCGAAGCCAGGAGGAGAATGGCGCCTGACAGTTAACTATGCTCGTGTTAACAAGGTGCTGGAGGAAGAGAGAAATCCTCTCCCGACATTAGAAGAAGGAAGGAGAGTACTGCGGAATGCAAAATTCTATTCGGTCATTGACCTTAAGAATGGCTTCTGGCAGATACCACTGGAGGAAAAGTCCAGATGGCTGACGGCGTTTGTGGTGGGTATGGAAATATACCAATGGAAAGTGCTTCCGATGGGCCTCAAGCAAGCCCCAGGACTTTTCCAGAAGGCGATGCAGAAGATGTTGAGCAGTCAGTACGATGATTTGTCTGACGGTGGCTTTATGAGAAGGCGGGGACAGAAGGCGGGAGAATATGCATTTTGCTATATCGATGACATTATCGTATACTCTAACACAATGGAGGAGCATATCGATCATTTGTCCGATATATTCAGGCGCATCAGAGCTTTTGGCCTGAAGTGCAATCTAAAGAAGTGTCAACTTGCCAAGACGAGTGTGACATACTTAGGGTACGAGATCTCCCATAATCGAGTCTCGATATCCAAAGAGAAGAGGGAGGAGATTATGAATCGACCGATACCGAAGAACCGCACTGAATTGCACTCATTCCTTGCGATGGCGCAATACTATAGCCAGTTTATACCCGATTGGGGTGCAACACGGGCTAAGTTGGAGAAAATGATAGATTTTGGAGACTTTGAGAAGTGGGGCGAAGAGGCTTTGCAAGCGTTTCATGCGCTCAAAGATCTCATTTACAAAGACCCGAAAGACGGAGGACTGGTGTTAACGATGCCCGACTTTACGAAACAATTCGTAGTCGATACAGACGCATCTAAGTTTGCGATTGGGGCTGTATTACAACAAGAGGATGAGGAGAAGAAATTACGCCCAATCATGTTTATTAGTAGGAAGTTGTGTGCGGCGGAGAGAAACTATTGCACAAGGCAAAGAGAGGCGTTGGCGGTAGTATGGGCCCTCAAGAGGCTCAGAGAGTATTTGTGGGGAGGACCTCAATTTACTGTCAGAACTGATCATCATAACCTGTTACGGTTGATGAATCATGAACAGACGGGACGGCTGGCGCGGTGGCAAGCGTTCTTGTCTTGTTTCGATTTTACAATGGTCCATCTACCGGGAAAGCGAAATGTGGTCGCTGATAGCCTCTCTAGGCTAGAGTTTAACTCAGAAGTATCGGCGTTGGTGTCCACGGTGGAGATGGAAGACTTGTCCACTGACAAGGTGTATGAGGTCAGCCACATTGAGGCGATGGAGATGGCGAGTGGAGTCCGATATGACCGCACAGGTCTACGGTACAGTCCACAAGGCCCGGATCACGGGATATGTTGTGAGCTACATACCCAGGAGGACGCTGAGTGGTCCTATGAGGTATATGAGAATGCGAAGGCGAACATAAGAGAGGAAGAGGAGACGCAGGAAGTTTATGCGGAGCCTCCTCAAGAGCGGAGAAGTGACCTAGACGATGACCCGGAAAGAATCGGGGTACGGCTAGAAGATGGTACTATCCATATAGCCTCGCCTACCGCATGGAGGCAACAACAGGCTCAAGATCCGGAGTTTAAAGAACTGATACAGTTATATCAGAACCCGGATGAGCTACGGATGACGAAAGCGATCAAAGATCAGATGAAGGAGATGGGATGGAGAGATGGTCTACTGTGGTACAAGGGCCTTCACGGTCGCTATGCGTCACAGCCGGACAAATGGACCCTTTGGGCACCGGAGAGTCTGAGACGATTTATATTTGTCGCAGCCCACAATTGCCCACTTTTGGCGCATCCGGGTCGACAACGAACTCATATGTTCGTAGCGAGGCGATTCTGGTGGAAGAAGATGAAGGAGGAGATAGATCAGGCGGTGGATGCATGCATCCCGTGCAAGATAAACAAAACACCACTGAAGGCAAATTTCGGCCTGATTGGCGAATTTCCTCTTCATGCGGGGATGTTTGAGTTTATACACATTGATCATGTGGGACCTTTCCCAGAATCGAAGGATGGTTACAAATACCTCCTTACGGCTATTGACAGAGCCACCAACTATGTGTGGATCATCCCTGTCAAAGACGTTACCGGCAAGACGACGGCCGAGGCGCTGATCGATAGGATCATCTCACAGATCGGAGTACCAAGAAAGATATGTTCTGATCGAGGCTCGGACTTTAATAACGAGGTCATCGACAAACTATCTAAGTATTACGGGATGAAATGGCAATATGTTACTGCCTATAACCCGCGAGCAAATGGGAAAATCGAGCGGGTACACAGACCCCTCAAAGCCTCGCTAAAGATGTATTGCACGAAGAAGGAGAATCAAAGAGCATGGGTCGAGGCAGCACCATCATTTGCGTTTGCAATGAACTGTCTACCCTCTACGGCGTTAGGAGGCTCGAAGAGCTCAATCTCACCATATCAGTTAGTATATGGGCGTGAGCCTGATATCCCGACTTCGCTCCTTCACCCAAAAGACACTTGGGCGGATGCGGATGAGTTGTTTGGGATGAGACTTAGAGTGAAGATGGAGGCGGAACAAATAGTCAGGGCGCATAGAGAGGCGGAGCGCCGAAAGACTGATGCTGAAGGGGTGCGACAAGCGCACTTGGATCAGATCAAGTTCCAGGTCGGGGATATTGCACTATTGTACCATCCTCAAGTCCCGAAGGGAGTCAGCTCTAAGCTGTTCACTCACTGGAAAGGACCTTATCAGATTATGGAACAGACGGGACCTCTGAATTACAAGATCAGGGGTAGAGGGAAGGTGCAAATTGTGAATGTAAGAAGGCTGATTAAGTATGATCCCTTCTTACTGGAAGATGAATCCGTTGAGGAGGCGTTAAAACGGATGAAGGATGATTTCAAAGAGGTGCCGCCCATCCACAAGGAGGCTGGCATAGACCAAGACGATGCTTATCGGGCACCGATAGCTGAGAAGGAGGAGAGTGAGGTGGACAGCAAGGAGAAGACTGACCGCATAAGCGCGGTGGGGACTCAGTCCAAGTCTCCGCGAGAGCATAGCGGAAAGAAGGAGAAGAACGCAGCTAAGGAGAGCGCGGAATGATCTTATCAACGACCAACCGAGGAAGGCGATGAGGTCGATGAGATCAAAGGACGTCCACCAGGAGGAGGAGGGGACGGACACTGACCCAAACGCGGGCAACGTTGAGATTGTCCATGAGCGATGGAAGGAAGGCGATGCGATAGCAACCATCGCATGGTTGAAAAATGTTTTCTATCTGATGAGACCAGCGGAACAACATGTCGCTGATGACACTCTCTCAGACTTATACTTGATGCGGGTCGTGGCGGTCCCACGACAGATGCGTGTCACACGGACACTCAAAATATCATCAGCCGCAAAAATAGTACAACCGATACTCCAGTTCTGGAGAAGTATGGACCCGGTTGAGGTTCCAAAGGCAAGACATTATCTGCCAGTATATAAAGACGCAAAAAGTCTCGAGACATGGGATGATACAATTACTCCCAGAGACAAGGATTACACTGCGTGGACCATTCGGACACTGCCAAGAGGAGTGCTTGATGTCCCTTTTGAATTATCGTTGGGCGGAATCCCTAATAAGATCTGGGACATTCTCGAACAGTCAAAGTTCGATCTGACTTTTGTTGGTGGTCCTCCACCAGGCAAAGAAATCCGCGCCAGACGACGAAGGCAGTGACAAAGAAACTATTTTTCTTTATGCGTCTCAAATAAACTGATTGATTGCCCACGGCGTATCATGATTTGATCATGCATCATCAGTTATCAATATGAATATTAAAAAGACTCAGTGATATAACTTGGCATTCGATCGCAACATACGAGTGCGAAAGGTCGATCGACGATGATACTACACCGTATACGGGGATCGCTAGTGTATTGAGCGATGGTGTTCCCGGGTATGACCCTTTCCAAGTCCTGGGATGATGTTCTCGAAAATGAAATGTTCTCTGAAACTTTCATTAAATTATTTTTTACGATAGATTATATACTGTCGTACCTGAGCACGGTCAATCTCTACTTGTGTCGGTATATCGCAGGGTCGGGTACATACACCTCGACTTCGGATATAGCTATTAGGACTGGCCCCCTAATACTATATCATAGGATATCCGCCTTATACAAGGGTATGTCATTAAAAAAGACAATGTACTTACGATCTCCCTGTGAATAATAATAATAATAATGATAATGATAAGAAGAAGAAGGAGATCAAAGGGGGAATCGTACTACAGCACCACGTTGCTTGTATTTTTTTATTAATTGTACGTTTGTTCTTGACATACTGCAGAAAAAAAAAAAAAAAAAAAAAAAGAAATTGAGGGGAAGGAGTTCAAAATTTACAAGAAAGGCTAGAGAATCCGCTTTGACGTGCCGTATGAGGATATATTTATCGTCTTTTAGCGTCTATCCGTGGGTCGATGCGCTGTGTGGCATGACTCCATAGCGCATACTATTTGCAGAAAGAAATCAGAAGGTGTATGACGAAAATGCTATTTCCGTCATAAAATCGGGAGGGGGTACTGTAGGCATCACCCCCCGGATAGCCGGTAAAAAATACCTTTTCCTGGTGACAGGTGCACCAGCTTGTTTTTCAGTATTATTTGTCCGGATTGGACCTGATGCCATTTTATTCCTGGTCTGTTGCCGTTTTCCTTTTTGGCTTCACTGAGCCAATACAACGAGACATCATTCTCATTCTTGAGGACTGTGTTTGGTTGTATTACCGACTTTTTACGAGCTATCGTTGG
>WBZZ01001274.1:5000-25000 GCA_019918135.1 Paulinella micropora
TATGAGCCTGACTGTCTATTATTGTAAAACCGTGCTTGCGTAAAACCTCAAGTGACAATCACACTGGACGACGACAACTCGTTGGAAGAAAACCCTCGCGACTTCTTCAGTTGAACGGTGACCGAAACTCGGGGCGTCCCCCTCCTACCAGCTAACGACTTCCCACGCAGAAGAATTTAACAATAATAAACAATTCCCGCCAGTCAAACTTACTACGTCACACAACTTCAAGATGTACCTCCAGAAAATGACCCACAAAACGGCCTGATATGGGTAATAAGGGTAATGGTAAAAGGTTAGTGGCACAATGGTAAAAGGTTACTGCCTACGTCTCCTGTGGAGTTCGGCAATATAGCTACACTATTAACAACTAAAGCGCAATAAGCACAACAGTGGATAAAATACGACTATAAGAAAGCAGAGGTGCTAGCCTACGTCTCAGCCCACGACATGTGGAGTTCGGCAATCTAGTCACTTAATTACTAATCACTATTCCCTTGCTATCGGGAAACCTAACAAAAGTCCTACCCAAGAGTTCACGTTGTAGAAAGGCACGGGCCTGCTGTCGGGAGGGTCGTTCCTCTGAGAGGGAACGGTTCCCCGAGTCTTTAATCCTTCGCCAAATGCCGGACGCCACGATTATACTGCTCCCCCCGCATGGCCTTGGTATTGATGTCGGCCAGGTTATCGTTGGAGCCCACCTTCTCGTTGACGACGAGGCCCGCCTCCACCTTCTGGTTCACAATAGCGCACCGCAGGTCCACATGTCCTAGTTTCCTACCAAAAACATTAGTTTCAGCAAAATCTAACGCTCCCTGGTTGTCGCCGTACAAGATGGGGGGCTGCCCCCACCCGTACGGCCCCAGCGCGTCGGCGACCCGTCCGCCAGCGATCCCTGTATAAAATTGATGATTTTATCCTGCCCGTGATACGCCTCCATCATTGCGTACACCTCGGCCTCGCAGGATGAGGCTTCTGGTGCCGCCGGCACCAGACACTCGCCCGCCGCCGCCTCTTGGCACTCCCCACTTCCCGGCGCGGACGCTACCAGCTCATCAATCGTAGCTCTAGCCTTCTCCTCCACTCGCGCTTCCAATGCTGTCCCCTTTTGTGGGGCCACCGATACGTTTCGCTTCAGGCAAAAGGGAAGCACGGAGCCTCCCAGAAAGAAATGAAAGCCCGCTAAGCGAGCGCGGCGGTCATCAGGCGTACCCTTCCAACTTGAGTCGGCCCACGACATCAAGCGGGTGCCATCCGCCTTGGTAAAGCGAATGCCTTTAGATCGGGTGCCACTGAGGTACCTCACGATCTGTTCTGCTTGCTGGTAATTGAACAACTCTGGCTTCGAGGCATGGGTTGCTACCTCCCCTATTGGGCCCAAGACCTCGTGCCGAGTGATGCGTGTCCACAAGAGGACACCTACGATGTGCTGCGGTGAGAACTGCTCTAACACTGATTGCTTACCGGCTCGCACTCCCGGCATCAACCACGGCGAATCGGCAGTAGCTAGGCCGGTGCACTGTAGCTTCTCAACGGCCTCCCTGATAAAGTCCTCCTGAGAGATCTTGATCGTCCAGCCTAACCGACAGTCTTCCTTATCTTCGATGTTCAAGCCTACCACCCCGGTCGGCGCCTCTTGCTTAAAGACCCTAAAGGCCTTCTTACCGGCAGCTAAGAACTCCGCTTCTACATCCTTACCACTGAACGCTCCCATCATGTCGTCGACGTGCACGAACACAAAGTCCGGTTTGTCCTTACCGGGTAGCCAACGCCAAAAGAAGCAAGGAAAAGCGACATGAGCCTTAAAGCCCAAACCTTCTAAGAACGGGACTAGCTTGTACCGCCACCATTTGCGGCCCGCATCCGGTCTGCCATAGAGGGCTTTAAGCATTTCCCACACATACCCCGGCTCTTCTAAACCAAACGGTGGTACGATGTAACTGGGGCGATACCTGCTCAGCTGCAGACGCCTCTGTGTACGCGGTGCCAACGTCCCACTTTGACAAGACTAAGCCAAAGAACACCGTTAGGGCGAAAAGCATCAAGATGGTAAGAGCACACGGGGTTGGGAAGTCACGTTTCCCAAAATGCCATCCCTGTATCATGGAAAACCCCTTGGCCGCCCATCGGCTTTTGAACTTCAGGATCTCTCCCCCGGCCTCTTTGGTAGCATCAACGAACCGCCCTTCACAAATGTCTTTCTTGTCTACTAAGTTGGCTCGAACTCTCCAGAAGCAACCTTTCTCCCAGAGCGTAGCCATCTCCTCGGCTCGGGCGTCGTCCCAGTACCCTAGCTTGTCGGCTTGCTTCTCACTCACCGGTCTAGTGAACGTGGCAGCGTGGGCGGTCTCCGGACCGTCGGCAAGGTACTTGACGATCTCCGAGTCCAACATACGGTCTGGGGAGTCGTCATCCTCAAACTTTACCCAGTGGGCCGGTCCGTTCTTCTTCTGCTTCTTAACCCATATGGGTTCGCTCACGTCTTGCACCTGGCCTCGTCGGACCTTGTCCCGGAACCCCACACCATAGGTCTTCTTGGCCCAAGCCCAGACCCACTGAGTGGCTGGGGTCTCAACCCACCTTCCTTTCAACTCCCCTATTGTTTGCGGGTCGGGATCGGGGGCTCTTTTTCGGCTTTCACTGCTTCCTGTTGAGAGGTCGCTTCCTCCACTCCGCCGTCGGAATCGGAGCTGTCAAGCTCCCCCTGATCCGGGGCCTTCTTACTTTCACCGGGATCGGTCACCCCCACCCGGGGCTTTGGGACAAACAGCTGCTCAAGGTCTGCGTCTTCCACTAACGGGTCTCCCTTGAACGGCTCCAAGCTCAGGCCCTTCTTCTCCCAGAGGGGTTGCAACAAAGGCCAGGCTGGCTGGTTGTCGTCAAAGTTCTTGACGTTTCGCCATGGGAACACCTTTCCTTCACACAGGATCAAGTGTGCGGAGTACTCCAAACTCAGCCCTAACCAGGCGGCCATGTGCGTCCGGCTCTCGTCATGTCCTAACCTGCCCTCGATGACCATGTGGCATAGGAACCCAAAAGGATGAAGGTAAGCTATCCAATTCACCTTCCTTTCACGGGGCATAAGCTCAAACATCCGGACTTCACCACCGGATCGTTTCGGTGAAAGGTTGTGTCATTCCCTAATGGTTGAGGCCATAGTGAGACACGAAGCCGCGAAGCGGGGTATCCCGTGGAACCGGCCCCTCTTGCCCATCATCCACTATGCGAAGCCCCGTGAACCTGGACAGTTTACCGAGTGGATCATTAGCCGTCAACCGGTAACATGGGAGGCGTCTGGTGTACCCTCATGGCGGAAGGTGTATCGCCAACATGAACCTCAGGCCGGTGCCCAAGCGAAGCATATGTACTTCAGAGGTGGGGTATCCCCCCTCGTGGGGGAGTTGTGCCCCCGCCCGTAGCATCGGTGCCGGTACGCGCCCAAGAGGTGAAGGGTACTCCCCTCCGTCTGGTAGCACCCAAACCCCGTGGAGAGAGTAAGGGTAGACCTAGAGGGGTGAGCGGGCCGTCAGCGGTACCTGCCCCGAAGGTTGAGATTGGTTCAAAGGCCGAGCCGGCTGAGGCTGGTAGTGGTATCATGAGCCAAAACCTGAAATCTTTACTCAAAGCAAAAAGGGAAAAGGTACAAGGGTTGAAGGTGAGGCCCGGCCCGGAGGACTACCAACCCGATGGTTTGGCGGACGTGGAAGATGAGCCTCCGGAGATGCAGTCCGATGCCGATCCTTCCTCGGAATCCGACAGGGAGGGGGAGCGTGAAGTCTAACTCTGCTTCCTCTTCCTCCTCTCTCAACCCTATCTTTCCTCTCCCTCTTGCTGATTGCTTTCCTGCTCTCTCTCCCCATCTCCACATGTAATTGGGGACTTTCTTTCCTTTGCTATGCAACGCACTGGCACATTACTCTCATGGACTAACTTAATGTGTTCTTCTGGGGTCTTGAGTGCCCCCTTGAGTCTCTTGGAACCTAATTCCAAAACTATTTCCCTCTGAAACGTTTTGAATGGGGTTCTCCCATCATACTGTCCTTTTGCTGTGACTTCTTTTTCTCTATTTTTGTTTGTGCCTCTGAGAATACTGAAACTCATTGTGAGGTCTTACGGTCTGTTTTCCTTTGTGCAGACCAGTTGGCAGTATCTGATGTGCTTCTAGTTCTTGCCTCTTTGCCCCGACGCCGGTGACTCACCTAACCAAAAACTGTGACAGGTAGCGAACGATGCGTTCAAAACACAGTGCCGCAGTGCCTAAGCTTCCCTTTTAATGTGCCAATTTTGGAATGGCACCAACCCTTTTGACAGTCGCCTTCCAGGTCGGCGATGGTCTTCTTCCTTCAGCCCTTCAACTTGCAGTGCCAGAGTTACGCGCTGCCAAGGCTCATAATCCACTTGACAAGAGGGTTCGGGCTTTACTTTTATTTAGATATTTGAATAATATTATACTGACATGTCACAAAGCGCCACACCGGGGGCCAAACCGCCAAAGCTTTAAATTCACCGATACATTTAGAGTTATACAGGTAAAATAGGTAATTCTCATTGGGGTGGGCCGGTATGACTCAGTCAAATACTATTATTAATAAAATTGTCCATGGGTTATTAATATATTATTAAATATTGAGTCACTGTAACTTGAACACATCATCTTGCGGACTCGGAGGCCCTTCGTCTATGGCCGCCGGCGCGTACACTGACGATGAGGCTGAGCATTGCGGAGGCAATTGTCAATTGTTTATATTAATACTCACCTGCCGCTAGTTGCATTCGATACTGGCAATATATTATATTAATATAATCATGCTATCCGGGCGGGCAACTTTCAAGTCACCTATAACTTGAATGTCTGAATAAATAAACGTGGCAGATTCAGGACTTAGCTATTGTTTATTTACTAAATTATTGCCGGCCCACGTTTACTTATAAATTAACTTCAACTTGAACGGTAGGCAATCATTTCACTAGTGTGGAAAAAATAGCAATTTGTGACTAGGGACAGACTCGACTCGAAACGATCAGCGATTCCCGGAAGCGTCTTGAAAAAAAACTGAAATGGTGAGCACTGACCGCTCAGAATCTCAAGGCTGGAGTGAGATTCATCCGTTCGAGTGGCGGTAACTCAGTCCGGGGCTTATTACTGGGTACATTCAGGATGTAACACCCACGGTATACTACATCGTTTTTACGCTATTGGTTTTTACGTGGGAAGTGATTCCTTGTTATTAAATGTTTTTAAGATGAATTCTTATTACATTTCCTGTTTAGAATAATACTTCCTGTTTTAATGTTGTATTAGGATTAAGGAATATGAGGAAAGCTTGGAAGCTTAAATCCCATAGAGCCTTGAAAACCTATATTTTACACTTAACCGTACACCGGAGTGGTGAAGGTTTCTAGGATGCAGATTACACATTGTTGTAGCATCCATATTGAATAACCTCCCACATTAATAGCGTTAACCCGATCCTTTTATTGCGATTGTAGTAACCATTTAAAGTTATGGATTATTTTCATGGAAATTCCGTGAAATTTGGCTGTTTTTTCCCGTGACTGGGAATTTATGGCTAAATAAGGGAAATTGCACTTATGGGTTGTTGTTTTGGCATTTGTGCAGGTTACGGACGTAACGCATCGTGTCAGATGACCCGTGTCAAAGGGACACTCCGTTGACAGCGGTTTTTCCCTTTGGCTTGTTGTTGGGGTTCAAATCTGGCTTCCCTTTCTACTCTTGAAGTGGAAGTAAGCCTTGAACCATTTGTGTTCAGTATTTTTATTAAATTCCTTTTATCATTGAGCTCGTAAGGGTAAGACCTCCGGTCTTAATACATTTGGAGTCCCTATGCCTTTTTCGAACTCATAAAATTTGGAATTTTGGAACGACACACTCTCTGGGACAATCAGTCACTGTTGTTGACTGTGTCTTGGTGAGAGTGTCAAGTAGCTTCTCGACTATCAGTACTCTGTACTGGTCGTGTGAGATAGTGCTTTCAGTCGTCTGGGGCAAGGGAAACTACAGGTGTTAAGGGGGGTTTTGGAGAAACAGGGAAGAACCCTGATCTCGAAACTTGGACCTTGACACCTGGGAGGTCAACATGTCAGCGGCATCATTGCTTATGCTGCCTTCTTCGGCATAGACCTATGGCTCATTGATTTCACCACTGCCTACCTGCATGCCAAAATGCCTTATGATATCTATGTAAAGCCCCCCCCCCCCCCCGGGTTTTGAGAGGGAAGGTTACCTTTAGCTCCTCAGGAAGGCTCTTTACGGGCATCCTGAAGCAGGGAGACTGTGGTATGACTTAATATCGAGGGAGTTAGTTGGAAAGCAAGCGTTCGTCACCTTCTCTCGACCGGGCTTCCTTTATCAAGCACGCCAGGAACCCCACAAGTACCCAACTCCTATCTTTCCATGTCGATGATGGTCTCCATGCTGCTGACGAAGCTAAACACACGACCCTTGTAAAAAGTATGAAGAAGCATATACTGACATTGGCCCCTGGGTCTTCTTTCCACTGATCTGCGTCTGTCGTCTCCCTGTCTCATAATGGGATGAGGGGAGGTGATAGGTGGCTAACGTAGGAGAAGTATATCAGTCAGACAGGGTTTGGTTCTGACTCTGACCCATGGTATGTTTGGTTGTTTTGCCTGTCTCTCATGGTTGGGTGAGTGAGATGCACAGGTGGTTGAACTGGTCTGCTGTGGAGGAGGCTGTGTCTGGTGCAGAGAGGGACCCATTATGCGCCTAGCAGGCAGTGTCAGGGCGGCCAGCAATCATTGTGGGAAGGAAGCATGCATTGTGTCTCTCTGTGGGAGGATGTGAGCTTGCGTGTTGTCTCTCTTTTCTCTCCTGTTGTGAGTGGAAGGGAGAGCATAGCTCTTTTATGTTTTTTATCTGGGATGAGAGTGTGCATGTCTTTCTTCTCTATCTCTTACGATTGCATTGGATATGCATTGGATTGCATTGGATTGCATTGGATATGCATTCGATTGAATTGGATATGCATTGGATTGCATTGGATATGCATTGGATTGCATTGGAATGCATTGGATATGCATTGGATTGCATCGGATTGCAATGGATATGCATTGGATATGCATTGGATATGCATTGGATATGCATTGGATTGCATTGGATATGCATTGGATATGCATTGGATTGCATTGGATTGCATGGGATTGCATTGGATTGCATTGGAATACATGGGATTGCATTGGATTGCATTGGATTGCATTGGAATGCATGGGATTTCATTGGATTGCATTGGATTGCATTGGATTGCATTGGATTGCATTGGATTGCATGGGATTGCATGGGATTGCCTTGGATTGCCTTGGATTGCCTTGGATTGCATTGGATGCATTGGATTGCATTGGATTGCATTGGATTGCATTGGATTGCATTGGATTGCATTGGATTGCATTGGATTGCATTGGATTGCATTGGATTGCATTGGAATGCATTGGAATGCATTGGAATGCATGGGAGTGCATTGGATTGCATTGGAATGCATAGGATTGCATGGTGTTGCATTGGATTGCATTGGAATGCATGGGATTGCATGGGATTGCATTGGAAATGTGTTAATACATGGTTTGGTCACACTGAGGAGACTGACTGAGTTGTTATTAATACATAAGGTTTGATTTAAAAAAAAACTATTTTATCTTTTCTTTCGGCAACCGGCTGATATTCGACTGTAAACTTTAAAGGGGGAAGTGACTGGAAGTCACTAGGGAAGTGGCAGGATGTCACTATGGATTTCAAAGTAAGTTACAGGACTGAAATGAGTGGAGAAAAGCCGGCTGGAAGGACTGTCACTGAAATCTATACGGTGTGGGACGCACTGTATAAATATGGAGGGACATGACGCTAAAGCCATTCGGACACCTATGGCTGCGTGTCAGATTTCAGTTACTTGGGCAGCTATGACATAGCTGAAGGAGCCGTGGGAAGGAAAATGCAATAAATGCGGAAATCATCAACGGTTTCGATAAGCATATATGCCAATCATTATGGCATATTGGAAGTCTCGGACTTTTTAGCCTCTAAGGGAAGCATTAAAAGCGAGCTGCCGAACCGAGCGAGCGGAGTGTATGATGCTTCACTTTTGTTATGTTATCCGCCGATGAAGGACTCTGCGCCTAGAGATGATGCTACCGCAACACGATGCCTATGCGTTACTCAGGTTTACCTTGTGAACTTTGAGGGGGTATGTGATCATTGGCTAGCCGTCGGATACGTTGGCTAATATTAATATATCGCGGGGGCGGGATTCGTGGCGGCAATTAAGGCGTGGTTGAACGGAATATGTTGCCTATTAAAGGAAGCATAGAAGGGTTGCATGGAAAGGCAAGGGCGAAGGTTACGGGGACAATGGTCTTGACCATTGAACTCTACTCCGGTAAGTCCTTTGACATCCAGTTCTATGTCTGTCCGGAGTATTCGGGAGGGTTGCTAATTGGATTCATGCAACTCAATAGGATGAATACATTCATTGATTACCGGTCAGGTTTAATGCACTACGGAAGTAGTGATGACGACGCGGAGGATATGGTGAGGGGCCGGTCGGCGGTTCCTCTCTTCCATACGGATACTTACGCGGTGTCATACACTAAACATGGCACGGACGGCGACGGTGACCCACACGCAATTGCGCGAAGCGCAAGGGTGCAGTTGGTCATACCGAAGCCATATTAGCACCCAGCGTTGGACAATTATTACAAGGATTTTCAGCCGGAGTACCGCAGGCTAGCGGGAAAGGCTAAGAACATTGTTCGACGTTGGGAAAGGGCAACAGTGGAGGATTTAATTCAGGGCCGGTGTGCCCAGATTATGGCCTGCACTTTGGAGGAACATAACATGGAGATGGAGGCTGGGATGGATAGGTTCAGGGATGGGAAGAAGGGGCCTTATGTGTTCCTTCAGAACCAATATTGCTTCCATGCTAAGGCATCACAGGCCGATAGGCCGTTGTTTGAGCCGTTGGTATCGGTGCGGATTCCAACGGGGGGGACGGAGGATGAGATAATGGATTTCGTAGGGGCACGTGGGGTGATAAACCTCTTTGTCCGCGGAATTCGGGAGAGACGGCGAAGTTGCTCACAAAGTATTTTGAGGGTGACAAACCGTTCTCTATTATCCTGCCGTTCCACGACAAGGCGCTATGGGCGGATGAGGTTTTGGACCGGATGGTCGATCACCAAATGCCGGTGCCGTCTAGGAAGCAGCATCTGGTGCTGGCTTGCAGATTAAGCACTAGGGCACAGGGGATGACGTATCGGAACTCGCTCAAGGGGTGTGATCTTCAGAAGATACATGAGCAGGCATTTACCTGCTTCACGGGGTTCTTTACGAAGAAGGCACCTATTCAGTACGCCTTGATTCTAGATCGTATGGCGAATCTGGGTAAGTGGAATGAGTTTCCGGAGGTCAAGTACCACCAGAAGGAAGTGGAGATGCCCTCCGAGGATGGCTTGGTGGAGGATGCGTGGACGGACATGGCGGAGGCGCCCGAACTGAAAAGTCGGAAGGACGCCCAGTCATGAGGAGAGAGGATGGCTCAAATGCGGGCGGATTGGAAGGGAAGTGAGGAAGATCTGAAAAGCCTACAGGAAGTAATGGCTAGGGGAAAAGATATCTTTGATCCGCCTAGGCCGGGCACGGTCAAGCATTATGAGGCTCATCTCAGGAAGATACAGGGGATGAATATCACGCATGCCTCCAGGAGGTCTAGTCTGGGCCGGAGGGAGGAGAGCATAGCCCAGGAGAAGGCGGAGGAACTACAGGCGGATGATTTCACGGAGTTTTCGGACTCCCCGATTTTGTCTCATGTACGGATGGTTCCAAAGCCGGACGGGGCACTGAGATTTTGTGTGAATTACTATCGGGCGAACAAAATCATCGAAGGAGAGCGATACCCGCTTCCTAAGATTGATGATTGTATGCGCAAGTTAAAACACGCGAAATATTACTCGGTATTGGATTTGAAAAATGGGTTCTGGCAGATCCCGCTCAGTAGGAAGAGCAGGTGGCTTACCGCGTTTGTGGTGGGCATGACGCTATACCAATGGAAGGTATTGCCTATGGGTCTGAGGAACTCACCGGACGCCAGTTTGAGGATGGAAGGGCAGGTGGGTTTATGGAGAAATATGGGCAGAAGGCGGAGGATTATGCTTTCTGTTACATAGATGATATTATTATCTACTCCAATACCATAGAGGAACATCTGGCCCACATCCAGGATGTTTTCCGACGGGTGAGAGAGTTTGGTCTCAAGGTGAACTTGGACAAGTGCCAGTTTGCCACCCGACAGGTTACATACCTAGGATATGATATCTCGAACGGGACGGTAGCGATTGTGTCTAAGAAGAGGGATGCTGTGGAATGCATTAAGCGGCCTCAGACGCGGTCGGAGTTGTTCTCCTTCATTGCGCTTGCGCAATATTACAGTCAGTTCTTTCCGAATTGGTCGGAGACGGTTAAGCCGTTAAGGGAGCTGTACTTGAAAGGCGATTTGAGGGAATGGACGCCTAAACAGGAGGAGACGTTCGAGTTCATTAAGGAAATGTTAACTCGTGATCCCAAATTCAATTAGGACTGCATCTTGATGATGCCGGATGTTGACAAACAGTATGTGCTAGACACCGATGCGTCTAAGTACGCGGTCGGGGCGGTCTTACAGCAGTACGATAGTCACGGAGTCCTGAGGCCGATTATGTATTTGAGCCGGAAGCTCAATAAGGCCGAACAGAACTACTGTACGAGGCAGAGGGAGGCCTTGGTGGGTCTGGTCCTTTATAAGGCTCAGGGAGTACTTGTGGGGGTCACGGGATATCGTTGTAAGGACGGATCATCGGAACCTTGTATGGTTGATGACGAATGATTGCACAGGCCGGTTGGCCAGATGGCAGGCTTTGCTATCGTGCTATGACTTCACCGTCAAATATCTGCCCGGCAAGAAGAACATTGTTGCCGACTCATTATCTAGGGTCAATTACTCCACGCAATCCGCGTGTCTAGCTGCTATGCAGCAGATGGATGAGTTTGAGGATTTGGCTCTGAGGAAGGACATGAAGGATGTCTTACCGGCGAATATGATCTTCTATGCCAATAAGGCTCACCCGGGGGCTAGCCGGAAGGAGCCTAAGCTGGTGGAAGCTAAGAGGGCGGAATATAGGAGAGTCATGACGGCTCAGTTGGAACGGGAAGTAGGCCGAGCGGAGTGCTGTGACGAGCACTTTGCGGAGGAGGTCATGCAACGCCTTAAGGAGTACGAGGCCGATAAGGCCGCGATGCGGGATGAGGATAAGGCGGAGCATGAGTGCTACTGTTGCCAGGCACATGCGGCACCGGCCGTCCGCACCTACGTGGAAGACCCGGGCGTGGAGACGGCCCTCGAGACAGAGGAGACCTCAGCCGAGGCGGTGGAGGCTGCGGAGAGGTTGGGGCCGGATTCCAGGCTTTATGAGGGCGTCCAGGTAGAGGACGGGACAGTGCGCATTGCATCTATGGAGGCTTGGAGACAATGCCAGAGGACCGACGAGCAGTACAAGGACTTGATCCAGTACTTCTTGGCGGAAGATGAGCTGTTGCTGACGGATAGGATCCGGACACAGCTCAAGACGTTGGCATGGCGGGATGGCCTCTTATGGTACAAAGGCAAGGCGGCAGAGACGGCCAATAACCCGGAGAGGTGGGTTTTATGGGTCCCGGCCAAACTGAGACAGATGATTTACGTGGCGTCGCACGTGGTCCCGTTGGTTAATCACCCGGGGGTGCAGAGGACGCAGTGGATTATCACAAGGATGTTCTGGTGGGAGGGGATGGATCGGTTTGTGAAGGAAAGAGTCAAAGGCTGTACGACCTGTCTGATGAACAAGAGGGTCCCGATGGAGGGAAAGATCCCGGTGGGGAAATTTACATTGCTGGAAAGGCTCTTTGAGTTCCTGCAGGTAGACCACGTGGGACCATTGCCGCCGGTGGGGCCGGCGAAGGATAAATTCTCGTTGACAGTCATCGACAGGGCGAGCAATTACGTATGGGCGATCCCGGTGCCAGACACAACGGCGAAGACGACAGCCAGGGAGCTGATCGATCGGGTCCTGTGTATGGTGGGGGTCCCGAAGACGATCTGCTCGGATAAGGGGCCAGCTTTTGACAACGAGCTTATGGAAAGGCTCGCAAAGTTCTACGGGGTTCACTGGCAGTATGTAACGCCATACAACCCGAGGGCGAATGGCAAGCTTGAGCGGATCCACAGACCACTCAAGTCGGCTCTGAGGGCCTACTGCAAGAAGAGTCAGCTTTTGTGGAAGGAGGTGGTCCCGAGCTTTGTGTTCGCAATGAATGCGATGCCATCGAAAGCCCTTGGGGCGGGGGCGGAGTGTAGATCCCCGTACCAGGTGGTGTTTGGACAGGAACCGGTGATGCCTCAACACTTGGTTTACCAGAATGGGCCTGGGCTGGCGATGGATGAGGACGAGCTCTGGGGGGTTCGCATGCACGTCTCAATGGAGGCGATGCCAGCGGTAAGACAGGCGAGGCTAGCGGAACAGGCTCGCAAGCTGGGCAAGGAGCCCTTGGAGCAGGACTTGTCCATGGTAACGTACAAGCCAGGGGACATCGTCATGTTGTATTACCCACAGGTACCGAAGGGCATATCTTCCAAGATGTTTGTACATTGGAAGGGGCCTTATCAGGTGGTACAACAGACGGGGCCTTTTAACTATCGGATCAGAGGCAGGGGGGAGAACAAGATTGTAAATGTTCGACGCCTCATCAAGTACGATCCTTTCCTCATGGAAAACGAGACGCTCCAAGACGCGCTCGTCAGGAACAAGTGGGAGTTTCAGGACCCTCCTAGTTGGGGACGGATAAGGAACCCGATAGGGGTAAACCCGGGGACGGAAGGGGCCAGGGAAAGGGACAGGCACGGAGCTTCGAGGAGGGCACGGGCCCGGTAATCCCTAAAAAGCCCGAGACCGGGAAAAGGGGTCAGTATCGAGTCGCACACCACCCACGGAGGCGGCTAAGAGGGCGGCGGAGAATGATCTGATCTTTTCTGAACCGGAGAGTAGACCGGGTAAACGTAGAAGGACGGATGTGCAGACGGAACTGGAGGAGCCGGTGGTGCCCTCACAGGTGGAAGTCCAGCACAAGAAATGGAAGGAGGGTAATAAGGTACTGGGAATGACGTGGGTATTGGATCAGTTGTATCTGGTCAGGCACCCAACCATATTCGTTACCAAGGGGGATAAGGATGTTCTCTTTGTGATGAAGGTGGTGGGTCTGGCTAAGGACTCGAGGAAGACTCGATCGTCGGAGAGTGCACTTAGGAACCTTCCGCCTATGCTACAGTTTTACCGGTCTTGGGATAAGGACACGGTGGAAAACCGGATGTACCGCGAGTATGTCCCGGTGTGGTGGGACTCTGTAAACAGGGAAGTTTGGGATGCTAAAATAGATCCTGCCACACGGAAGTGTGACAGGGATCATGAGGCATGGACAATTTCGGCGTGGCCGAGGGGAGTGTTGGATTACCCCTTCGAGCTACACGACGGACAGATCCCACAGAAGGTCTGGGACGTGCTCAAGGAGAGCGGGATGACCTTAAGGCTGATCGGAGGTGCACACGCGACGGAGACGGTGCGTGGGAAGAAACACCAGCCTGAAGTAAGGGAATTCGCATCGGGAGGGAAGTTGGGCGCACATCGACCATATGTGTGGGGAAATACGTACTGAGGGGCCTACTCAACTGTAAAACTTAACGGACGCAGTACAAGGGAGGGGACAAAGTCCATCGTCGTTTTAAGATTTGGACTTTGGGATTCGGTCAATTCGAATCTCGAGCCAAGGCACCATTCACATTTGACGGATTAGACAGGGTCTGATTGGTGGTCGATCAGACTATGGGACGGTGGCTTCGGGAAAAATCGCGCGCGTAGGATTGAGGACGTGGACTGGTCGAGTGTCAGTTCACGATCTGTGTGCAATATTAAGTCTTGGAACTTAGCCCACATGAAGCACAAGCCTAGAATCTGTTGGGTGGCTCTTGGTATGATTATGCTGAGGGTCGAGCACGGATGGCTCTTGGAATGGTGGACAAACGGCTAGGATTCCCCAGTATTTGCCGGTACTGACGAGATTATACAAGATGTAGTCTCCGTTGGTATTACTCCTGGAATTGAGATCGAGCGATCTCAAAGGAGGGGGAAGGGGTGCTATGTAACACCCACGGTATACTACATCGTTTTTACGCTATTTGTTTTTACGTGGGAAGTGATTCCTTGTTATTAAATGTTTTTAAGATGAATTCTTATTACATTTCCTGTTTAGAATAATACTTCCTGTTTTAATGTTGTATTAGGATTAAGGAATATGAGGAAAGCTTGGAAGCTTAAATCCCATAGAGCCTTGAAAACCTATATTTTACACTTAACCGTACACCGGAGTGGTGAAGGTTTCTAGGATGCAGATTACACATTGTTGTAGCATCCATATTGAATAACCTCCCACATTAATAGCGTTAACCCGATCCTTTTATTGCGATTGTAGTAACCATTTAAAGTTATGGATTATTTTCATGGAAATTCCGTGAAATTTGGCTGTTTTTTCCCGTGACTGGGAATTTATGGCTAAATAAGGGAAATTGCACTTATGGGTTGTTGTTTTGGCATTTGTGCAGGTTACAGACGTAACGCATCGTGTCAGATGACCCGTGTCAAAGGGACACTCCGTTGACAGCGGTTTTTCCCTTTGGCTTGTTGTTGGGGTTCAAATCTGGCTTCCCTTTCTACTCTTGAAGTGGAAGTAAGCCTTGAACCATTGTGTTCAATATTTTTATTAAATTCCTTTTATCATTGAGCTCGTAAGGGTAAGACCTCCGGTCTTAATACAAAGTGTCAAACTCAGCCATAGAATTTGTGTTAAGGGACAGAAGAACTGACAGATTTCAGATTAGAGGCCAGATTTCAGATTAGTGGTCAGAATTCAAAATAGTTCAATTTAACAGCTATATCCGTCCGCAAAATCTGCATAATTTTTGCGAAATATTACCGTTAAATTGAACTAATTTGAATTCTGATCACTAATCTAAAATCTGACCGCTAATCTGAAATCTGACCCTTATCTCAAATTCGCTGGCTGAGTTTGACACTTGAATGTACCCAGTAATATATACTACCTGTGATTATTGATATTATTAATAATTTTTTTTGTAGTATTATAAACGCAAGCACTCCCAGTTTTATTAATAATAGAATACTTGCCACTCATAGAGCTGAGTGGGAAGCAGAAGAGACAAAATAGAAGAGGTAAGAGGAAGGAGAAGAGGACTCGGAACGAGAAGAGGAAGGAGAAGAGGAAGGAGAAGCCTGAGGAAGGAGAAGAGGAATGAGAAGAGGAAGGAGAAGAGAAAGGAGAAGAGAAAGGAGAAGAGGAAGGAGAAGAGGAAGGAGAAGAGGAAGGAGAAGAGGAAGGAGAAGAGGAAGGAGAAGAGGAAGGAGAAGAGGAAGGAGAAGAGGAAGGAGAAGAGGAAGGAGAAGAGGAAGGAGAAGAGGAAGGAGAAGAGGAAGGAGAAGAGGAAGGAGAAGAGGAAGGAGAAGAGGAAGGAGAAGAGGAAGGAGAAGAGGACTCGGAAGGAGAAGAGGAAGGAGAAGGCGAGAGGAAGGAGAAGAGGAGAGGAAGGAGAAGAGGAAGAAGAATAGGAAGGAGAAGAGGAAGAAGAAGAGGAAGGAGAGGAGGAAGGAGAAGAGGAAGGAAAAGAGGAAAGAGAAGAGGAAAGAGAAGAGGCAGGAGAAGAAGAAGAAGAAGAGGAGGAGGAGGAGGAGGAGGAGGAGGACGAAGAAGACGAAGAAGAAGTAGAGGAGGAGGAGGAAGAGGACGAAGAAGAAGACGAAGAAGAAGAAGAAGAAGAAGAAGAAGAAGAGGAAGAACTCAAGAGAGAAGAAGAGGAAGAAGAAGAGGAAGAAGAAGAGGAAGAACTCAAGAGGAAGAAGAGGAAGAAGAGGAAGAAGAAGAGGAAGAAGAAGAGGAAAAAGAGGAAGAGAAAGAGGAAGAAAAAGAGGAAGAAGACGAGGAAGAAGAAGAGGAGAGAGAGAGAAGAGAAAGAGTAGCAAATTTGTCTGCAATCGGATCTGCGCAATCAGGCCCACTGTAGTAAGCTATTCAGGTGCATATCTCGGGAGTGAAGAACTGCAAGGCTTCATAGATCTCTGGCATGATACTTCGAGCATGCTCATGCAGCCTTGCCCAGTCTTGGTTTCTGCGCAGCAACTTACTAATCTCCTGTCCCTCTGCGTCACCTATGTTGTCGTTCGAGAGCTCCAGGCTAGTCAACATGTTATTGACCTGCACGTGAAAACACATGCAATGCCATGCAACCGGGCCCTCGGTAGCATTTCTAAAGTGACCTTTTGTGTATATATAGGCGAATGCAACTCTGCTGGAGCTTGAACTGAGTGGCAATAACATGGGTTCAACCAGAGCAAAACAAGTAGCGGATGTTTTTGAAGATACCTGCAGTGCTTTTGCGATTTGCTTCGCTCCTTCTGGTCCGATGTCGTTGTATCGCAACGAAAGAGTAAGCTGGTGTTCACCTAACACATGTTCATGATAAATATTCTGCTACCGCACACCGCGAGGAGGCGGCTATGGCAGCTTTGCGTGAGGGCAAACACCATGTCCTCACTGAGTATGTGGTCTGTTGACTTTCTTTTTGGTTTTTTCTTTGTATAGCCTTGTGCCTTCTTTTTTCTTTGCAACTTTTTCGCTTTAAGCTCCTTTCTTTCACTACTTCTAGTACTAAGAGTTTGCATTGTGGAATGGTGTTGCGCATGGGTATCTGCTTTGAAGGCCAAGTATGAAGGCAAGGTCCTCGATTTGTCAAACGAAAGTCTGGGAGTTGCTGGTGCCTCTGCAGTCGCCAAGGGACTGCAGGTCACACCGACTATGCATACATCTTTACATTACTCCTTCAGGTCAGGACTACAGCTATTATGAGACAACGGACGGTATTATTTATGAAATGTTGGTGTTTGGTACAGGAGTAGGAGATCTTACAGGTGAATATATATATATATACATATATATATGTTGTATATATGTATATATATATATGTGTGTGTGTGTATAAATTATATTATATATATATATAATTTATATTATATATATACATATATATAATGTATATATATATATATATATATGCTATGCATCATTTTAATGCTACCTGCGCGCAGGTAGCATATAAAAGAATGCCATTATAATATGTATGTGAATACGATAGCACTTTGCTACATACCATGATATGCGTGGTAATATCTAAAACTTTTTGATTTGAATGATGCAGGGAAATAAGGACAGCAAGCTCACAAGTCTAAACATTGATGTAAACAGCATAGGTCCAGAAGGTGCCGGGCACATCGCAGAAGCCATAAAGGTAAGACCTTGAGAGCATCAGCAAACGCCTTTGCCCCTTCTGCGCCTATCTTTTCTTCGCTCTTTGCATCCCATCGCGCTGATACATCCAGCTTCGTAAGGCGTGTGTTCACCTGCACATACAAGCAGATGTGACAAAAGCCCATAATCAATCCTTTGCACATTGCTACGCGCGCGCGTCGCAATTTCCACTATTTTACTCCATCTGAATGAATGTCATAGCCACTCAATCCAAGCTCCAGCAGAGTTGCATGCGCTTATTACATACAGAAGAATGCTTCCGGGGCCCGGTTGCATGGCATCGCATGTGTGTTTCATGTGTGCAGGTCAATAGTACGTTGACTAGCCTTTACCTGTACGACAAAGCAATAGGTAATGAAGGAAAACAGGTGATCGAAACGTTACTGCGCAGAAACAAGGAATGGGCAAGGCTCCATGAGCATGCTCGACGTGTCATGCCGAAAATCTATGAAGCCTTGCAGCAGTTCACTCCCGAGATATGCACCTGCATAGCTTACTACAGTGGGCCTGACTGCTCAGTTGCGATTTCAGAGGAACTTGCGACTCTTTCTCTTCTCTCTCCCTCCTCCTCCTCCTCTTCTTCTTCTTCTTCTTCTTCTTCTTCTTCTTCTTCTTCTTCTTCTTCTTCTTCTTCTTCTTCTTCTTCTTCTCCTCCTCCTCCTTCTCCTCCTCCTCCTCCTCCTTCTTCTTCTTCTTCTTCTTGAATCTTCTTCTTCTTCTTCTTCTTCTTCTTCTTCTTCTTCTTCTTCTTCTTCTTCTTCTTCTTCTTCTTCTTCTTCTTCTTCTTCTTCTTCTTCTTCTTCTTCTTCTTCTTCTTCTTGAAGAAAAGAAAGGCAGAACGAAGCAAAAAAAGAGAAAAGAAAGAAAAGAAAGGAAAGAAATGAAGGGAAAGGAAAATAACTTTCAAGGGGCCTCAATACAGGATTGATACTTAGTCTATGATTTTAATATCATCAACTTAGCGAGCGGCGGCTGCAAAAGAACTATTAAGCAACAACAACAACAACAACAACAACAACAACAGCAGCAGAAACGAAAGAGATCCGACAGTCAGGCGAACTTTCCTGGTATCCAGCTGAGGCAACACTTTCATAATATAAATATTAATATTTCAACAGCTGACTAACTGTTGTTCAGTGGAAAAAGGAACATAGTTTTGGCTAAACTCAATTTAAGTGGGGGTTTTATCGTATTAACACATTAATATCTGTTTTAGTGAAAGTTATAATAATTATCATAATGACATAGAGTTCGCCTTCTTACATGCTTCCGCAGTTTCAGCTCAACGAAAAGCAAGCGCTCTTTGCCTTCTTACATGCTTCCTTTTCAGCTCAACGAAAAGCAAGCGTTCTTTTATTATTAAAAGTCGTTCTAGCTGCGCTCAAGCTGCAGGAGCACAAACCTTCCAATTTTAACTGAGTTACTCGATTGAAAGTTTACTCAAGCCGGCACTGTTTTAAAAGAATATTAATACTTACTCCACGATGCGAAGGCGACTGAATAGCCTTATAACACATAAGAACGTCACTTCAAGTGAACCGTCTCAGAACTGTGGCCGAGAAAGCATATTTAATATAATAATATATAATATTATATATATGTCACAGTTAAACGGTGGCATGCATATGTTTTAGTTGAAAAACACTCGTCCGGGCGAAACAGGCCGGCGACGAATCTGCAGGTGACCGGCTGCCGCCAACTTCGGCGAAGATACGACTCGAAAACCAGCCTCAGCAATGCGGGCCACCGATGGAACTGGAGCGGGAAGCATCGTTCATAATGAAGTGGACTGAGTCACCAATCTCAGCCGCCGGCCCGGGTTTGAGCGAGCATGGACGCGACTGCAATGCCGGATCGCCTGGGCTACCCAACACAACCAACTCCAACAACTACTGGCTGTCACGTGAATGGCAGTCAGTCGGCGCGGCCCCTCCAAGTAACTGGGTGAGCGAGGACACTTGAGGTCAGTGTCCTGTAAGCCCTGTATTTTCAAGTCAATTTCAATTTATTATATATAGAAAATTAACTTGAAATTGACTCGGTCCTTTAATGCCTCATGTTGCATAATTTTTTCATTAAATATTAATATTAATATTAATAAACTTGATATCCACCGTCACTGGCTGGGTTCTAGACGGGACATCATCAATGTAAAGGCGCTAAAGAAGTGGTGGCAAGGTATTCCATCACACCTGATCTCAGTATTTGCAGCTCATACTCGGCCACAAGCTGAGTCCATTCACTAGGATATTCTCGCCCTGTCACGCAGCGTATTGAAATTCGACAGTTTTGGCCTTGCATACTGCGAACAACAGGTCCAATATCAACATTAAGCACAGAACGATCTTTGCAGACCTCTGCTCTCCAGAGTACTCCAAGCAAAAGGTAGGAGCAGAGCATCAAGGAGCACTGAGTGGAACTCTACCCTGATATCAGCTGCTTCCAAAATGCAGCCTGCCGGAAAGGCAAAAGGAAATCTGAGATATTCAATCAGGTAGAGTCTTTACGACCTTGTCCAAGACAATACAATACAACA
>WBZZ01001274.1:45000-62500 GCA_019918135.1 Paulinella micropora
AGACTGACGCACAAGGAGTGCGACAAGCGCACTTAGATCAAGTCCGTTTCCAGGTTGGGGATATTGTACTCTTGTACCATCCTCAAGTCCCTAAGGGGGTTAGCTCTAAGCTGTTTACCCACTGGAAAGGACCATACCAGGTCATGGAACAGATGGGACATCTGAATTATAAGATCAGGGGTAGAGGGAAGATGCAGATTGTGAATGTTCGAAGGCTGATCAAATATGACCCCTTCTTACTTGAGGATGAATCAGTTGAGGAGGCGTTGAAACGGATGAAGGAGGACTTCAAAGAGGTACAGCCTATACAGAAGGAGGATACCTTAGAGGAGGAGAATGCCTATCGGGCACCGGTCACGGAGAAGGAGACCGAGAAGGAGAGTAAGGAAGACTCAAACCGCAAAAGCGCGGCGGGGACTCAGTCTAAAGCCCCCATAGTCCGCGGCGGTACGAAGGGGAAGTTGACGGAGGCGCAGAGGAGGAGAGCGCAAAACGATCTCATCTTCGACCAACCGAGGAAGGTGGCAAGGTCGACGCGAGCGACGGATGTCCATGGAGGAGGAGGGGAGAAGGACACTAACCCGAACGAGGGTAATGTGGACATTCGACATGTGCGATGGAAGGAAGGAGAGGCGATTGCGGCCATCAAGTGGGTCCGAGACGCTTTTTATCTGTTGAGACCGGCAGAATCTCATGTTGCCGATGACACTCTCTCAGATCTTTATCTCATGCGAGCTGTGGCGGTCCCGCAGACTACACGGGCAGCACGGACATCGAAGAGATCCTTAGCAGCAAAAACGATACAACCGGTACTCCATTTTTGGAGAAGCGACACTGTTGAGGATCCAAAAGCTAGACAATATTTACCGGTGTACAAAGACGCGAAAAATCTCGAGACATGGAATGATACTATTACCCTTCGAGACAAAGACCACACTGCGTGGACTATTCAGTCACTGCCTAGAGGAGTGCTTGATATTCCTTTTGACTTATCTTTGGGCGCCATCCCTAACAAAATATGGGACATTCTGGAGGAGTCGAAGTTTGACTTGACTTTTGTTGGCGGCCCGCCACCTGGCAAAGGGGTTCGCGCAAGGCGACGAAGGAAGTAAGTGATATTTTTTTCTTTTATCACGCGTCGGACATTGAAAGCTGCATGTGGATTAATCTCATAGTGCCCATGTCAGATCATGTCTTATTAAAATGTTTTTATACCATTGTTGTTACTTGGCATTTTTATCGCAACATATGAGTGCGAGGGTCAATCGGCAAATGGATACGACACCGTATAAGGGGTTCGCTTGTGAGTTTAGCGATGGTGTTCCTGGTACGACCCTGCTTCAAGTATCCAGGGTGATGTTCTCAAAAAATGTTCTCATAGTAGACATATTAAAATTTTTTTTCTTTGGATATACTTAATATCATCATACCAGCACGGTCCGTCTCTACTTGTGTCGGCATATCGCATGGTCGTGCTCACTCACCCCGGCTTTGGATATAGTTATTAGGTCTGGCCCCCTAGTACTATATTAAGGTAACAGATTGAATACAAGGGTATGTTATTAAAAGACAATGTATTTACTGATCGGAAGTGTTTTTGGAGAAGGAGAAAAATTAACGCTGCTTTTATTGCAATAGTAATACTATTTGTTCTTGACATACTGCCTCAGAATTAAGTTACGGGGGGGACAACAAGTGTGGAAGGAGGAGTTTTTATTTACAAAAACGATGCTGGAGATTTATAGTTGACTCGTGTCTGGCGTATGCGTTTTATATATCCACTGCACCGTCTATCCGTGTGTTAATGCACTTAGTTGCGACACCCCGTAGCGTTTGTGCAGAAAAGAAATCAGCAATTATATGACGAAAATATTGCATATTTCCGTCATAAAAACGGGAAGGTGTACTGTAGGCATCACCCCCCGGATAGCCGGTAAAAAGTACCCTTTTCTGGTGTCAGGTGCACCTAGTTTTTTCCCATTATTTTCAATATCGTTTGGCCGGATTTGACCTAATGCCATTTTAACCTTGGTCTGTTGCCGTTTTCTTTTCGGCTTCACTGAGCTAATATAACGAGACATCATTCTCTTTTGGGGATTTGTGTCTGGTTGTATTACTGACTTTTTATTGTGCTATCTTCGGGGATTGTAACAGCGGGTAGTTAGTTTAATTTGAGTGAGCCCGTGTCTCGTTCAGTTTCTTTCTGTCTTAATAAAGACTAAGTGTCTGAAGTACAGAATGGGAACCCCTCCCCCGGCAACCTCTTAATGTTACAACGCCCAGTGGTCTACCATCATTTTACTGAGACTTCACTGAGATTCAAAAGAACCAAAAAGGAAACCAGCCTCACCAAATTGGTAATATATGAACATGCAGGGAATTTGCCATCAGTACCAGAAAATATGGTAATACGGGAATAATTACTAAATATTAAATACTTAGGAGAGTGAAGCTACCGTGACTATACGGTTATGCTGTAGTGGACTAGGATCTAATACGTAACTTTCCCAATGCTCCCCCTTAATTAGGGCCTAGGACATCTCAGCAAACACATAGCCCGACGCATGAGGAGAATAAAGAGCAAAACTATCCCCATCCCAAGTGCAACACTACCCAACACGCAAGCCTCACCCTGTGTACTCAGATGAACAAAATTACTACTTAATAACAGCCGCGCCGAAAGTTTTGTCACGTTAGGTCTGACCAGAAGAAACATTCAAGCCATGATCATCAGAAATCCCATACTCTCCTGAATCGCCCCCTGCGATAGGCTGTCCGGATACATCAACAAAGCATATCAGAATCAAAGTCAAATATGATCCAAAATACATCAACGTACCATTTGAATGCATCGTGGCAACAGACATTGCAGAACCTAACTTCGCTTCAAACGACAAAAACAAAATGTACGACAAAGAATTAACAATTACCAGATGTAAATGCACGCAGGTACTATCCACTTGCTTAACCTTAAGCCAAGCACCAAGCAACAAATAAAGTAGGAAGTTAATTACGTACAACATCACCGTATGTAACCTAACAGGTAAAAGAAAAACAATGACGCCATGCATATGAATGTAAATAGGATCACCCACAATAGGTATCTCCCCCTAACTCCGTATCCACTATTTCAAGGAAAGAAAATGAACTGAGCAATCCAAAATGAAAGTAATCAAGGGGGAAAATGGCCGTTCCACAAATTTGACGCATGATCCGCCCAGGAGGGCGACCCACCGTCCAGCCTTACATGGAACTCCCCCGGCCCTGCCGCCCGGCTCCGCCGTCCGTGATGCAACCTACATGTTCCCGAAAACTGAGCGTCAAATAGCTCGCCACCGCGCCGCCATCTGCCAAGTGTAGCGCCTTCCGTCGTAGCGATATCAGACCGGACAGCAAAGCTCCACCGTCCTCCCGCGCCTACCCGGCGCGACACATTGCTAGGTCATAACGACCAACGTTAACTCCTGGCCTACATCGGCCACCACTGTCTACAAACATACGCCTAATGCCTCGGCCCGCGGCCAACTGCTCCAGAACATCCGGTCGACCGGCAACACCCACCCGTGCACCAACTGCCATGGGCTCATCATACTGCCCTTACCCTCCGCTGACAATCGAATTGGAAATATAAGTAACCCCCCCCCCCCCCCTGATGGAGGGAGAAGCAAGACGTCCGTCGCGCTCCGACCATCACAAAGCAGAAAAGGTTCCAGCTCCCCGGACGAACGGCCTCCCCCACCGAAACGACGGCAAAAGACTGCAAACTTCCAACTGCACCATTGCGGAGACACTCAACAACCGTAAGCAAATTAAGTCCAGAGCAGGGTCCACACCGAGCACCAAGTCATATAACTTAAAGGACCAACCACCAAAGATCGGGTCTAACTAGCGGCAATGCTGTAACACGCTCCACCCGCGGCTCCACGCTGCCGCACAAGCCTTCCATCCGGGCACACTGATCCAGAATATCCAGCCTACCGGCCAAACCATAAAAGCGAAACGCAACCCGAAATCCATGGGCTCATGCCCTCCCCCTTTGCTGAAAATCCGGCGGTATGCCGCCGACTCCATACAAACAACGCAGGGACCAAAATAGCCACCCCGCAAAGTGAGGGAGAGTAATGACTGCCACCGGTTCCACATTGCCGGAAGAATAGGCCGCGCAAAAAACCAAACCGAAGGCACAATCACGACAACCAAACCGAAGGCACAAGCACGCCAAAGCAGCAAAAATGTCCAATTGCCAAATGTCCGTGGCCTTCATCCCCCCCTTCCTAAATGAGGGGGAAAACAACCGCCGCCGAAAGCGACTCCAACCATTTCACTGCACCAACAGACGTCGCAAACAAGAACCTCCACCATGCCCCACAACCGGGGCCACCACCGCGTGTTGAAAACGACCCAGACGGAAACCACCGCAGTCGAACCAAAACAAAGTTGCGGTATCCGGCGCCGTCCTCCCCCACGCTCGCTGCGGAGCTCCCACGATTCTGTGTGTCACACCACAACATGCACAGCAAGTGCAACCTGTGCCTCTCCCAAAAAACTGCAAACTGAAGGACGAACTTCATCACCCGACAACACAGACAAAGAACGAGTAGGAGGGGAGGCGGCCTGATTTGGGGTCTGTCACGAAGACAGACCCCCCGTTGAACCTTGCCGTCGTCGCCGCTGCTCCGCGCCGTAGCCACGCAGCCGACAACTCCACAAAGTCACAGAAGTCCACGCTCGGCTCTAGACCAACCATCCGGGCCGAAAACAAAGCAATCACTGACAATAAACCAAAAATGTCCTTCCTGACATAGGCGAACTGCCCCGCCGAACGCAGTTGCCACCTGAGCGCCATTCCGAAACAAACCGGGCGCTACTGCAGTCCATCCGGCGACTGGCGAAAACCCACCAATTCTGTCGCTCCATGCCAACACAAAGAAGACTGCCATGCAAAACATAACCAACACCTGCAGCCACCCTGAAGGCTGCACGCAGCCTTTGAGAAGTAAGAGAGCGTCTCTGAGAAAGAGAAAAGCTGCCGAAAACGTCAACCACCCGAAAAGCCGACCTGACAGCCACCACAAAGTTAGAAGCTGGAACGAACTGTCCTCACTGGTGCTCGACACCCCCCCAAGGACGACAAAACCAAATGTCCAACCGGTTGGCTCCAAACTGACTCGCAAATAGAAACATTTCCACAATAAAGTCCGACACCTCCAAGTCCCACGACTAATACTGAGCTGTGTCCCCCAACCAATCAACCATTAACCGAGAGAAATGCCCACTACTGGGCTGTGTCCCCTTTCTACCCAAAAGGTCCAACATTAGGTGTCTGTTCTTAACTTACTCCCTATGATACCTATGTGTTAGTACGGAGAGGGGGCGATAGGGTACCAAACCTACCGCTCCTCCCCCACATGGCAAACAACGAGTGAACTACACCAAGCTCAGGTCCGCTATCCACAAAGCGAACCAGCCAACAAAGAAGGGTAAGGGGAAAAGGAAAGGGACGTGAAGAAGGAAAGGAAACGAGGCTCCAACGCCTCACCAACCGACTGCAGACGTTGCTCCTGCCGACAACAAGGTGGCTTCCCCCCTTCACGCGAAGCTCAGGTCCGACCCATGCGGTAACCACCGACTCTCGCCAGACCATCAGAAGAAAGTGCTCGCACATCACAGTCAAAATAATCAATGAGTAAAAAAAAAAATTCCATGTCATCTTCCAACCCAAGGAGAAAGAGGGAAGGAAGAAAAGGAAAGAAGGACTGACGGCATTTTGGTCTGTCAGGAGAGACCCACCGATGGTGCAGCACCATGAGCTCACCAGCTCCTTGCCCAAACGCTGCCCACGCGAAGACCCAAAGCGCCATTGCCAACCCAAAACGTCGAAGAAAGACCGAAGTCTAAAGTTCGAAACATGTTCACACCGTAACATCCAGCCCAAGATGTCTAAGAAGACGTAAAGCTAAAGCCCAAAGATGTTTAACACTAAACATGTCCGCCCAACAGCCCAAAGCGACAACTCTAGGAGAAATTAAAAGTCTGGAAAGAATGAGAGATCAAAGCCCCGCCAGGGCGTCTCACGAAAGACCGACAACAAGTCTCACACCAAAGCAGAGAAAAAGGGGGGAAAGTCTCAAAGTCAACTCCAAAACGAGAAAGCATAGACAGCCATCAACAAAAGTCATAACCAAGAGACTCACGAGAGCATAAACAAATGAAATAAAGCCAGTCACCATCCACCCATGGCCAGATGTTAGGTATGGGCATGTGGGAGTCATGTTCTCAACACACACTCCCCCCACGGTGACCTCAGCAAAAGCTTGAGACTGAATTACACAGAGTGGGGAGTAAAAGGAACAACTCGCAGACACCACACACAAACGCTAGCCCACACATATGTCAATCAAAGATACAACAGCTGCATGCGCACCGCTCAACACATGAAAAATGTCCCGTAGAACACGGTGAAATTGGTTTATGTTTTTCCAGCCATGATGAATGTTCTGCCTATGTCTATCTCAACCTGTGCTCTTACTCTCTCTCTCTCTCTCTCTCGTCATCTCAAAATAATATGGAGTGGGCTCTGGGCTACCACATGAGCCCCTGGCCTCTTGTTTAAAATCTTAACGCCCCTTGGCTCTTTACACACGCAATACACTAACATACTATGTAACTAAAACGTGTGTATGGTTGGACCATAAATATAAGGTCTCTTGTGATTGTCCCTCGACTCTTACAATACTATAGAAAACAAAACATCGCCACCTAAAGAGCAACATAAACTAGCACGCAACTAGGCAAGAGACAAGGGGAGAAATATGTCTGTTAAACCGCCCCACAAAGCGTGCAATAGAGTCAATGGGTGGGTGAGCAAAATGTACGTGGAGAAGAGAAGCTGCGGCAAACACCTCCAGCCGGCCCTCACACTACTCTCCAATTGTCCTGCCTCAAAACTGACAAAAGAAAGCCCAATATAAACCAGCACACCACCCCACCACAAGTCTAGGAGCTCAAACTATGCTCCACACCAGTCTGAAAAGTATGCACAAGCAAAAGTCAAACATACGTTCCAGTGCTAGCTTACACTGCTGCCACAACTATCCCCGAAAGGCAACCACCAACCATAATGCATACTGAACATAAAGGGTGAGTGAAAGAAGTAGCACTACCCCCCCCCCCCTACTAAAGGAAAAGTGTCTGGGTTCTCCATATCTAGCTCAACAGCCTCAGGTGCCTCCCCACCCCTAAAGGAAAAAGTGTCCGGGTTCACCATATCTAGCTCAACAGCCTCAGGTGCCTCCCCATCCCTAAAGGAAAAGTGTCCGGGTTCGCCATATCTAGCTCAACAGCCTCAGGTGCCTCCCCGTGTCAAAGTCTTCCAAACTCATGCTCTCGTCAGAGCAAACAAACTTGGGGGTAACTAAAGTTAATCCCTCCAACACATTACATGTGTGGAACATAATTCCCATACACCCTACTTCGCGATCTTGTAGGCTTGGCCCCCGTTTTCGGGCACTACCCTGGTCGGTGTTACACAAACTAAAAGGGGTAGCTAGCCCCTACCAAACCATAGACCTTCAGCCCTGAGACGGTGCACTCAGTACAGGCTTCTCCAAAGATCTATGCCTTCTAGTCTAACCTTGTACCGTGCCGAGTACAGATTCAACCCTGGAAGGTCTTTCACTAACTGCTACAGCACAGGCAGGCAATAAAGTCTGAAACATGAACGGTTTTTCACTCCCAAGAACGGGAGAATGTACAGCGAGTGGAAATGCAAATGGAAAAGCTTTTGGTGTCCACAATT
Source organism: Paulinella micropora (assembly GCA_019918135.1). NCBI lineage: Eukaryota > Cercozoa > Imbricatea > Euglyphida > Paulinellidae > Paulinella > Paulinella micropora. The sequence goes on from WBZZ01001274.1 coordinate 52,799, forward strand.
GAAAGTAGAGTCACAAAAGTCAAGACACTGAAAGAAAGTAAGAGTGTTCGACGCTAACTTGCCTAGTTCTTTCCAAATCCGCCCCCCCCCCCCCATGTTGCAGCCTTCCCCGTACTTACAAGGTTCCAACCAAGTCTCATACATACCGACCAAACCAATTTGCCACTTTCCAACTAGAATATAAAAAGTCTTCTAGATACGCATGAACTAACACCACGAGTAACAAAAACGAAGGGAGGACAAAGACGATGCAAAAGTAGCTCCAACCGCAGACTCCAAGTCCAGCCAAAAGCCACACCTTCCGATTTCCACTCCAGCTGCAGCTCTGCAAAACAAAGCAGAGCACACACTCCGCAGCAAACCGAACCGATCTTGCTGCCAACTTGCCTTCTGCTGTGCCTCTTTGGCAGAGACACAGACCGATGCGCAGTGGCCCTTCTGGCATACGCCAGCTCTCACTTTCGAAGCCACGTCACCGTGCCACTGCAGACTCCTTCTCATTTCCCTGCCCCCTCCTTCCGTTAGGCTCCTCGCAGGGGACACACTAACAAGGCTCATAACCCATTGTACAATTTGAAGGTCCGGGTAGGGAAACTAGCCTGTTAACCGGAGGCTCCGGGATCCCAGTGGTCTACCACCATTTTACTGAGACTTCACTGAGATTCAAAAGACCAAAAAGGAAACCAACCTCACCAAATTGCTAATATATGAACATGAAGGCAATTTGCCACCAGTACTAGAAAATATGGTAATACAGGAATAATTACTAAATATTAAGTACATAGAAGAGTGAAGCTACCGTGACTATACGGTTATGCTGTAGTGGACTAGGATCTAATTAACTTTCCCAATGCCGTACTTCAAGTAGGACATGAGGCGATCAGGCTAAGCTTTTCGTTATTCATACACAAAGCCATAGTTCCTACCGGCCTTTAGTTCGTCTGCATGTACTTGGTGACCGTCTAGAGACTCCCAATGTAACTTTACTAGGTTGCCGGTGGAGGGGTTCCCATTCTGTACTTCAGACACTTGGTCTTTATTGAGACAGAAGGAAACTGATACTTGAACCCAACACGGGCTCAATCAAATTGAACTAACTGCCCGCCTAAACTTGAATAAAGGAAATACAACTGAGTATAATAGGTAAAGCAATGATCAGTCCTATGAAGGAACTGACTGCCACCAGTACCAGAAATATTAATAACTATGTAAAAACATGTAGAGGCCGATGTGAGACTAACTTAATAATCTGCCGTATACTTGTTGTGTCCTACAGTAGATACTTTATTGAGAAAAGGGCGCCAAGGGACGGCCTGATTATATACTAGGCCGGACATACGTAATGGATCTAACGACACACATTACATATGCCGGCCCATACTGACTATCCGTTTAATTATATTAATATGTCTAACACTCCCCCTGGATCAAAGTAAATTATTAAATTAACTGTAGGTCCCAATACATCTATTCTGTAAAAATTATAAAAACACAGACTTAAAACATAATAATATTACTCACTCTTACCCTCACTCTCTCCAAGAGGTTATGTCGATGGTAGCTACCCGGCTTGCTAGGGCAAGTATGCATCAACTGATTACATACAGGGCAGCTCCCCCCAGTCAAGCTAGGCCTGGTCGACGAGAAGAGGATTAGGTCCTACGCACCCCCTATCCTATGTTGAGTAACATTATGTATGTAACGCAAGTACGGTATGGTCAGGGCAGCTCCCCCCAGTCAAGCTAGGCCTGGTCGACGAGAAGAGGATTAGGTCCTACGCACCCCCTATCCTATGTTGAGTAACATGATGTATGTAACGCAAGTACGGTATGGTCATAATACACACATAATATTGATATATATATATATATATATATATATATATATATATATATATATATATATATATCAATATATATATGATCACGTAAGTAGCCATAATATATAAAAATAAGATATATGATAATGTATCCATCTGTACTGATCTATCAAAAGGTATTATCAACTTGAACTATATATATTACTTATCTATCCGGTAGTATGAATTTATAAATTTGACAGCGCTTCCCGTAGAGGGGTATAGAAAGAACATAAACTAATATAATATATATGAACAAAGACACGATATCTGTAATTATCGGCCTGTCTGGTACATCCGGCTGGTCTGACGTACTTCCGTGTTGTTCCACACTCCCGTGTGGCACGTTCACCGACCAGCCGGAATCCATGTCGGCTTCTTATAGATTTTTATTTATATAAGTGTATAGAGATAGAAGTTGAAACGAAGCGAGCAAAAGGGACGAGATCTACAATTAGTTATTTCAGGTTGAGAAACGGATAGGTAAATCAGTTTGACAACCTGAAATACTAATGTCTTTTCCGGCGCCAGAGCTCATTGCTCATTCCATCATTCTGGGGCCGGTCACTCGCCACCGGGCCCAGTCCGTCGGCACTCGTCTATTCGTTCACCTGTACAACTTATATGTAATATGCGAGAAAATTATTGTATTACATACCCCGGGAATATAAACGAAGTTCAAGATGATAAGCCTTACTAATACTGGAATTGATCGGGTTTTATCCTGAATTTAGCGCAAGTTTCCCTACTAAGCACAACGGAGATTTTTCCAGCCAGGTAATTGAATTTATCTACCGTAAAATATATTTTGGTGAATACTTCTGCGATATTTTCCTCCGTAGGGACCCGGAATAGTTTGACCTTTCCTTCTCTCAAGTTGCGCTAGAAGGTGGTACCGAACCTCTATGTGCTTGGTCCTAGCTTCCCTAGTCCTCTCTCCGACAATAATATCGTTCCTTCGTTATCCTCGAAGAGAGGAGTAGGGCCTTGAAGATTTATTCCGATATCCCGTAAAGTTTGTTGTAATGCAATGAGTTCTCTGACCGCCTCATTTGCTGAAACAGTCTCGGACTCTAATGTAAATTGAGCTATCACGGATTGCAGTTTAGAAAACCACGAAATTGGTGTCCCGTTGAATAAGTAAACGTATCCGGATCTTGATTTTCGCGAGTTCTTATCCCCCGCCAAATCCGAGTCTACAAATCCGACTATCGGTTGTTCCGCGATAATTCTGTCTACATTAGCGAGAACTGGCACGCTGAACATGTCCATTCCGGGTATTGCGGATTTCCCAATGATATCATCGATTGCGTTGGCCGCTGCGCAAGATTCCAGATTAGGTTTCCAAGATTCCGGAGTTTTAGGAACCGAGAAATTAGTTTCTAGCAACTTCCGTAAATTTCGATCTCCTCTCCTGAAAAATAGCGCTCGCGGGGTCAGCAGCCACAAGAACATCCTGTGCACCATAGCATAAGACGTCTCCGGGTTAGGGACTTGGGACTCAGCTGCTATACTTAAAGGGCATATGAGGAGTGGCCGGGTGTGAACAGCCAAAAAGATAAGCATCTCTATCAGGCATCTAAGATCATAGCGTAATACGCGATGGTCCTTCTTTAGGGGAGCGGGGTTATCAGAAGTGAATGGCGTTTTAGCCGGTATCTCCTTCATATAACCCAACTCCTCTCAGATCAACAACTCATACTTACGCTGATGCAGAGTAATCCCCTTTTCAGTCTGGATGATCTGAATGTTTTTGAATTCGGTGCCTTGCCTAGGTCCTTGCACCGGAAGCCTCTCTTTTCGAACAGCTTCACCATCTTGATGTGCCTTTCTTGTGATGCAGCGTGGCAGCCATCATCGACGTGAAAGGACACCAGTTGAAACTTGGGTAGTTTGGGGGCTACTCCCATGCTTTACGAAAGAGGCCCTGTCTAGCATGAGGGGCTTGAATTCGTGTTCAGTAATGAGCTCCCCAGACAGTACGTCGTACCAAAGACTGCCTGCCTCCGAATGACCGTATAGGGCTTTTTCAGAAGCCAGACATAGTCTGCCGTCTGAAATTCGGCCGGCGGTTTGACATATATGTCATATGGGAGATTCGCGTGCAGATAAGCGGTCGTGAAATCAATCAGCCATAAGTCTATTCCAAAAAAGGCTGCATAGGCTACCATGAGCAAAATGATCCTGTGCTGGGCTGTGGGAGAGTAAGTCCTTCTGGGGTTGTACTGAGCGTAAGCTTTCAGGAGGTCCCCTCTTAGGGTTATCCGGGCTTTGTGGAATTGATCCGCAGTACCTTGTTGTTTTACCGTATCTATCCATTTTATAGGAATGATTGGTGTGCCCGACATTTCGCTTCGCTCAGTTTTCGCCAAACAAACGCTTTTAGTTCTTTGAGCTGTTCGAATTCCTTCTGTCTAGCTTGCTTACGGTCGTTTGGTTTTTGAACTACTGGGAATTCCTGGAATTTCTCACTCACGAGACAATACTCCGCCCAATTTTCCTCCCGGGCATACCGCGCCATGAGCACTCGCCCTCTTTTCCGTGATAATGTTTTCACTTGAAATTTCCGCCTGTTCGTGTGATCTCCATCCCGGTTTATGTGCCGCTCTCTGCACCTCTACCATTTCCCTCTCCCCCTCGACAAATGCAAATTCTGAGGTGACCTCAATCCCGGGATCGTTAGTATTGAGGTCCGAATCAGGATTTTTGTTGGTCGACAAGGGTGGTGGTGCGGTTGTGGCTTTTTGCTCACGCGATTCGGGTATAGGTTCTGACTGTTGCGGGGCTTTGGCATATTTGACGATTTCTGTGTCTAATATCTTATCCGTAACGCCGTCGTCAAACAAGACACTATGTGCGGAAAAGCGTTTAGATTTACGGGTAACGGGAGCAGACGGGGCTGTTGCTGTCCCCCGTCGTATCGCCGTCTCCCATTTATCCCCGTAAATTAATCTAGCCCACTGCTCCCCGAAAGCCCTTGCCGGGATTTCCACATACGTTCCGGACAACCGCTGTCTTTCTTTGGGCTTACGCCCCCTTCTTGCTTTATTTATCTACCCCTGCTCATCACTCTGCTGAGCAACTTTGGGACTCGGAGGCTCTAAGGGGGGCGGGCTCGTGCTCACGAACACCGGTCCCTCTTCTGCCTCGCTATCATCGTCAGTTTGCGGAGCGTGGAGTGACTCATCAGGGGGGGATTCCAGAGTGAGGGTCGGAGCAGGAGGGGGATTTCCTACCGGGGGACTTCCTCCCCCTGCCGGAATCTCTCCTCCTGGGTCCTCCCCGAGGCTGAAACGGTTCCTTGATCTTCTGGGGTCATTTGTTGCGATAGGGGAGGGGGCTGTTGCCAATTAACAGAGAACATCTCACCCTCAACATCATCTCTTTCGAGAGACTTAGATGCCCCCCTCTTCCCCAGTCTCCAAACGTCAAAGATAACATCACGGACATTACCGAATATTTTCCTCGCAACCGCATCGTATACGCGATAATAGCCGTTGTTTCTTTCATACCCGAGAAATAAAACTTTCCTCCCCCTCTCACCTTTCCCTCCCTTTTGCGTCTACTTTCATGTACGCCAAACATCCAATGGGGCGCAAATGAACAACTTCATAAGGAGATTTCCCCTTAAAAGGGCCGCGGGCAAGGGGCAAGAGGTTGCCAAAATAAGTGGAAGCTTTCTCCGTCTCAGTCCACATGGACTTAGGAAGATCGGCGTCGCTAAGAACCGCCCTTGCGGGTCCGCCGCACGTCTGGTGGGCTCATTCTATTTTAGCGACCGCCTGTTTCTCCCCCGTCGGAGCCTCAAGGAGGACTGGTTGATTTGTATCAATCCAAGTCTGAAACTCCTTGTACTTACCGGTAGAACGCCACCCTGGGGTCCACATATCAATGGATACTCAGGGTTGGTAGAATACCTTATCGTGGGACGGGAAAAAATACAAATTCACCGTCAAATGTCTTGCATCTGGGTTTGAGTTAGACTATTATCTGAGACATAAGAATGAGTTTTTCACATGCTTCCTTAAGGCCGTTGCATTCTTCGAACGGCATACAGGAAGAAAAGTGAAATTCTTGACTTGTGACCAGGAATATGGTGGCTGTCTTTGAAATGGGGCACTCTCTTTATCTTATTCTTTAAGCACCACTCGCATCTCATTACTCGTTCTCACCACTCCCTCCCCACTATCTTTACTCCCATATAGTTGGCCATTCGTTCCATGGCTTTTACCTCTCTGTGCTTACACATACGATGGAACACAGTGGCATGTATGTTTTCATGATAGTGAGGACGAACGACATGACATACAGCTTTACTAACTAGCGCTTTATCTCCCTTACTCTCAGCCCTCTCATCTTTCTCATGATCTATTCAGTAGAGTAGGGTACGTATTATTAGGTACGTCACATCGCCAACCACAAATACACGGTGACAACAAACAGTATACGTCATGATATGTAGGTGGGTTGGTTTTCTGAGAAAGATGAGAGGTGGGTTGTCAAGCTTGTCCCCCCGAGTCCGACGTGACACTGTCATCATCGTCGGGCGGGGGTCTCACTTGTGACGGAGGGCGTAGTAGTAGAGGGACCTGTGGGCTCATACCACTCGTTAGGATTGAGAGGTGGGGTGCCCGGGGCATCAAACATCGTCAAGTGGTTTGGGAGTGCTCTCCCTCTAGCCACGATTTGGTCTTCCGTAATAAAAATGGGCTTTCTGGGGAATGAAGTGGTGGTGTCTGTGTCTGATGGGCTTTGGGGTTCGTCTTCTTCTGGAGGTGTCACTCCACCCAACACATCCTCGAGATCCTCTACCTGCTTTACCATGTAAGGAAAAGATGAAACGATGCCTCGTGCAAACGGGTTGTTGTGTTTGGTAGCAAGGCGTAATATATAATTCTGTATAGAATTCATCATATTCCCCCTCCTGGCTCGTAATCAACCCGTCTGTCACTGTTCTACTTTTAAGCCCCTGATTGAGAGCAGTAACCAAACGTTGTATTTCTTCAATGGGGGGTAGTCCTCCACCTTTTGACACTCGTTTTCCGTCCCTTATCCAAACGTTACTATCCTCAGCTCTACCTGGCTCTCCTTCTTCCATGACCTCAGGGGGTCCTAATAAAGGTGATGAGGATGTATTAGATAGTGCAGTGGTAGGTTGAGAAGACGGAGTGTGAGTCAAAGTTGGTACAGACAAAGTAGGTACAGACAATGTCCCCCTACTGCTCCCCCTGCTCCTACTCCTACTCCCCCTACTCCTACTTCTCCTACTCTCACTCCTACTCCCCCTGCTCCTACTTCCCCTACTCCTTCCCCTATTTCTCCTATTTCCTCTATGGATGTAGTAGTGGTAGTGGTAGTAGTGGTAGTAGTAGCAGTAGTAGTAGTAGTAGTAGTAGTAGTAGTAGTAGTAGTAGGAGGTGTGCGAAGAGATGTAGTTGCGTTGTTGGATTAAGCAGGATTGATGCTTTCTTTCCACAAAGTGATGTATGTAAACAAAGTGGCGGGTTCGTAATACATAGCATCATGGTGGGGGGGGGGGGGGGCCAGCAATCCTAGGTTCAGTTTTTCCCTGTACTTGCTCAATATCTCCCCTCTCTTCCTTTCTTGATCAACATGAAGCGAGCAAAAGTCATGGTCCATCAGTCTAGCAGCACACTTCCCACCCTGCACCCCCTTCCTCGCCGCTCCCAGTCTCCACGAACACCTAACTCCTGTATCTGGCACTGTCGCCTCACCTTACTGCTTGTGACATGACAGTCAACTGTACGTACTGGTCTACCGTGGAGGTTGAGGGGTGGGCCACCTACTTCTCGTACATGACTAGGTTGTATTTTTTCACGAGTAATTTTATATACCCTACCCTTGCACGTCTGAGGGCCCAATTCCCTTCGAAAGGTATGATTTGGTTTAGGGGAGTTGGGTCGCCAGCCATATCAAGGGTGGTCAAAAACTTATTCTCGTGAAGGGGCGGAATTGTGGGGCCAGTGTGTGTGGAGTCGTTTTGTGTAGATGATGCATGTCCTTTCTGCTCTCCTCTACGCACACCACCCTCAACACCTCCTCCCCCTCTACTTCTTGCGCCAGGTGGCTTAGATGCGTGAGATAAAAGTGGCATGGGGGTGTTGGTTGAAGATGGGGGGTTGTCTTCCTCGATGCTCATACCACTGTCATCTTCTAGGGTGTTAGTTGAGAGTGGGATGTCATCTTCCTCGACACACATACCACTATCATCTTCTCTTACTCTCCCCATCATCATAATGGCCATGTGGTGAATCCCCAACTCACCATCCACTTCTGATTCTTCTTCAGACTCAGAAGGAGATTGGTTAGTTGGGGGTTCATCTTCTTCACCTTCAGAGTGAGAGGGTGAGTTAGAGGAGTCGGATGATTCAGCGTTTAAGCTAATCATTTTCTTCTTTTAAATGAAGTCTGCTGCTTTCAGCTTTCGTCCCTCTCCTCTGCTGCCTTCCTTCTTCTTCTTCTTGCTCCTTCTTCTTCTTTCTTCTTGTGTAGCAGTGGCGGGGGCAGAGGCAGTTCTTGCACTTGCAGTTTCTTGACCCTCTTCTTTCTTTCCCTTGTCTTTCTCCTCTACCTTTACTGCTACTGTCTCCTCTTCGTCCTCTTCGTCTCCCTCTTCCTTTGTAGGTGATTTGAAGGGTGCATCTGAAGGGGATTCAGGTCGTGCAGGTAGTTGTAGGACGACGATGACGAGGACGAGGACGGCGGCGGTATGGGCCCGCGGGCCGGCGGCGACGGGGGCCCCCAGTCCGGAGGCGGCGGGCCGAGCCCGGCCCACGCGTCCACCACCGAGGGCCGCAGCGCGGACCCGGTGGACAGGGGCGGGCCGTGCGTGCCGCTTGCTTCCGGTAGTACTGTTTTACCTGACCTTCCAATACAATCTGCCCATGTGTGCAGGACCTTTTACCGTGTTTAAACGCGTCCTTAAGTTGAACTTGAGCTATTAAATTACCTATCCTTTTACATGTTTGGGTATTAGCAAAAATAAAACAAAAAGTGATAACGAAACTAATATTAAAACCATGACAACTAAAACAATAACAAAAGTCATCATATTACAACCGTAACATTCAGCAACCCAGCAATTCATCGCTCCAAAAATCCAGATATGATCTAAATTAGTAATCGGAAACACCTCCTATAGTCAGGGACTCAACACCAACATAAAATCTGCACGTTGTTCGAAATTTTTCCGCAATATTATATAACTTCTTACTCACGTCATTATCAAAACTTCACCTGTGATCATGTGATCCAGTCCGACAACTTTCCAATCCGATCCTATTCTTTTCCCCGTTCCCAAAATATACAACTCAGTACCTTCCACAAGCAATTTCAACCATCCAGCGCAGTTACTTGCATCATAACTACCGTATCGCCAGTTCTTGATTTATCACTTGTCTCTTCTCCCAGACCAGCCCGTCCCGTGTCATGTTTGCAAGTAACAAAGCTCATACAAAACTACATAGTTGCAAAGGGTGGGTGGGTGGGATAAAAGAACACTCGAAACAAGAATTGCTCTTCTTATGTTCGAGGAACTTGCGAAAGTGACGAGAACACTGTAAACGTAAAATCATTTCTTTTATGTGCGCGACCATGTCGCAACTTATTCTAGATGTTCTCAAACATAATTTATTTAGTTCGGATTATTTAGTGGCTAAAGATGAGCCACTTTCAAGAGTTTCTTAGTGTATTTTAGGCCGGAACGGCTGTATTGCCCAAAAGAGTTGCATTTTATACTGTAATCATGTACTATCAGCGCTAACGCAACAATTGTCTTTAAGACCATATCATTGCCGAAATTCAGACATTGTTATGTTCCGGTC
>WBZZ01001274.1:67500-85000 GCA_019918135.1 Paulinella micropora
CCCGCCGAAACACGAGCAACAGAAAGCAAGGAATCTCCTTACTTCCCCCTTCCTTTGCTTACCAAACCAAAGCTTAAAGTCCTCATGTCACGTCCGACATCAACAGTTACAAGTAAAACTTAAAGCTCAACCGTCACCAAAAACGAAGGCTGCTAACCAAAGGCATGCATAAACCTTGCCAACACCGCAAATAATAATACTGAAAAACACCTGCTAAAACTTAACCACAATCCATTAACATCGACATTTTCCTCTTTCGCTTTCCCAAAGTCCAACAACGTCCAACTAAGTCCTTTAAAGGTCCAAACCACTGCCCCAAAAACACAGAAAACGATGCCCACGATGTCCCTAAACTGCTGCGCTGCTCGAACTGCCACAGCACACCACAGAGCACGCCAGGAACGAAAGCAGCGAACAGAACCACCTGCTGTCCATCCAACTTTTGGAAAAAAATGTCCGGAACCACCGGTAAATTTGTCAGCAATTTTTGCCAACATGGCAACTGAACAAGTCTTTGTGCCAACATGCACTTCCTTATTTTCCTTAAACATTATTACATTGTCCACATGTGTCGCACCTGATGAGGGGCTGCCACACCTTGACTTGCAGCGGTCCTTCTGACCATCAGCATCTGCCTTTATCTTTACGGTGGGAACCACTTTCTTTCCGACCGTCACTCTAACGTCCAGCTGTCGAAGTTCCCGGATGGCAATCAGACTCCCACCTCTAGGAATCGTCCTAGACGGAGCCCGAGACCCCTCGACTAGCCACCCGATTGCCAGTAGTGGCAGCACTAGGTCTCCTACGATGAAGACCACTCGAAGCTTCTTCTCCACCGCCTAACCTCCCCCATTTACTGCAGTTTGCCAACTGAAGATAGCTGACGCAGACGAAGCACCACCAAGGCTCCATAACCCAATGTAACTTTACTAGGTTGCCGGGGGAGGGGTTCCCATTCTGTACTTCAGACACTTGGTCTTTACTGAGACAGAAGGAAACTGAACCCAACACTGGCTCAATCAAATTGAACTAACTGCCCGCCTAAACTTGAACAAAGGAAATACAACTGAGTATAATAGGTAAAGCAATGATCAGTCCTATGAAGAAACTGACTGCCACCAGTACCAGAAATATTAATAACTATGTAAAAACATGTAGAGGCCGATATGACTAAATACTGTAAATATATTAATAAATTGTACATTGACTCGGACCGGACCTCCATGAGGTGAGGGGGCAAGGGGCAACCGTCTTCATCCGGCTCTGGAAATTCCACTATAAACTCCATCATGAACAGTGGGATCTCTAAGCTCAGCTAATGCGGCTATCATGAGGGCTCAGCTTTCGCTTCAACCTTCCGCCGGAGGTCATCTCAGTCTCACCTGGCTCCTCAGTGTCTGAGTTAGGTCTGAGCTTGGGTTCAAGTTATGCCATTCACAGTTCTTAAACTTAAGCAACCGCCAGGCTACACTAGCTTCCTGTCCTCCCTTTCTACAGAGACCAAGGGTCCACTTACATTTCCGACGTTACCTGTGTCATCAACTATGCCTTCACACCTCTTGTTGTCGGGGATCAAGAACTCCTCTGGGGTCTATCTTCCTCGATCTCCATACCTTAGGCTGCCATAGTTAAGTCTAACTGGTTCAAGGGGATCTGACACTGTCAGGGGGGACAACTCCATAGAGCTCAGTCAAGACTATAGACAGATCACGTCCTACATATCTACTCTGAGCTTCTAACTAAGTAATGCATATTTCAGCAAAAAGTCACTGGAGAAATACGGGACATGAAAACTGCTGGGGTTAATCCCTCTAAACTCTTATGGGGGTCTAGCCAAGAGGTTAACATGCGATAAATGGCGTCCAGTTCAAATTGTAAAATTGAAATGGTTGTTAAGTCACAAAACTGAAAAATCGCCATTCCATTCCAGTCCAGCCGTCTTTGTTTCTTTCCACAATGGCATCTCGATGTTACGATTAAAACATCAGCAGTAGGAATTTCAAGTATGACCATATTAGTACGTAAACTGAATTACATCACCGACTCATTGAGTCCAATATAATTAGTTGAATTTCGCCATTCGGCCACTAATAAAAATTACAGTGACATGTATGGTCGGCTCCGACGGTTGATGTCCTTTTCCTGCTCTCGCGGCGACACGATCGATGGCGGTGCGATCCACACGCCTCGCATTCGCGCTCGACTTTCAAGTCCACGGGAACATCCACTCTATGTGCCGCTCAACTACCTGCGCAAGACACTTCCTGCACACTCCAAAGAGAGAAAACTCACAACAGAACAACATTAGTTGACTCTACGGAAATTTGCGTATTTTACGTGAGCTTACAGACTTGAGAAATAAACTTATGAATCAAGTTTTACCATGAACTTACTAACGAGATATTCAAATTGATCTTTTGGAACATGTTTTGTTAGTATGTTTGCAATCTGTTTCTTTGTCCCTACTTTCACAAATTTGATCTCATTGTCTCTCTGTGCGTGGTGAATGAAATGAAGTTCTAGGGGTAAGTGTTTGGTGCATGGTCCTGACATTCCCCTTTCAGCTGCTAAGATAGTCTGAGCGTTGTCTTCATAAAGATCTATCGGTCCTTTCTGTGCTATTTCTAACTCTTCCGTGATGTGTCGGATAGCTAATCCCTCCCGTATACATTCTGCTGCCGCGAAAATTTCAGCGTCATTAGAGCTGAGTGCGATCCTTGTCTGTCGCTTTGACAAACAAGCTACCGGGTCTCCTCCTCAAAGCACTACGTAACCTGTGCGCAACTTTCTGGTTTTTTTACAGACTTTATAAGCTGCATCGGGCCACAGAGTAATCCGAGGGTATGTTCTTCCTTCTTGAGATGACCTAGGCCCGTGAAATGCGTACCGCGAAATGAACTTTTCAAATACCTAAAGATCCTACCTAATAAGGCATAAGCAAGTCCTGGGTCTACCGTCTGCATAACGCTAGCTGCATTTAGTGCTTAATCTGCATCAGGGCGTGTCATCTTAGTTAGAAACAAAAGCTTCCCTACCAAACTAGGTATCGAATGTTTCCTAAGGGCGCTTGTTTTCCCCATGGGTTCGGGGTCATGCTCAGCACTAGGAGTACTGACTGGTCGAACATCGGCATATCCTACATCCTTTAAAATCTGTTTCTGATACTTCTTCTGATGCAATAAAATGCGTCTTCCTTCCTGAACTATTTCTATCCCTTTGAACTCCTTAGCCACTCCCAATCGTTTGAGAGGATAAAACTTTTCTAGTTTACAGCGAAAAGTTCGTACGCTTGTTCGTTAGGAGCTGAGAAAATAAGATCATCTACATGGAAAATACCTATGATAGCATCTCTTATGGGCTTATCCTTTTCTACGAACATACATAAATCTGAGTCTAGTAACCTGAATCCTTATTCCTCCAACTTAGGGGCTAATATCTCATACCATCTTCTACCAGCTTGCGGCGCGCCATACAAAGCTCCATCTACTCTCCATATCATGCCCTCATGCTCCTCTCTGTCTATCCCATCGGGTACATAAGCATAAACAAGATCAAGCATGCGTGCATTCAGATAAGCATTTTTGAAGTCTATACCGTATAACTTATGTGCATGCCATGCTGCAAGCTTAGATAAAAGGAGTAATGAGCGATGCGCGGCACAAGGTGCAAATAATTGATCTGGGTTATAGCTAACTCCTGGCTCTAGCATATCCCCTTAGAGCTAACCTTGACTTAATGAACTTACGTCCCTTCTAGTCTAGTTTAACTTTATGTACCCATGTGAGTCTCACTACTTTTACTCCTTTCTCTTTAGCTTCCTTGGGGCTTACCCACGTGTAAGTGTTAAAAGACTTTAGAGCTCCAATCTCTTTATCCATCCATGCCTTCAACTCTTTTGCAGTTAAGCCTTCATCTACGATTACCTTTGGTACCTTTAGTGTCAGGTATAGTAGCGCAGTGGTGTGATCCTCTAAGATACTTTCTGCGGACATATCGGGGTGCTCTAGTTCTCCGACTGGTCTGATCCTATCTATCCGATACTTTCTAACATCTTTTCTACTTGACCGTCGTCGAAAGCTACAAAGTGACTGGGCTTAGGCAGTTTATGGTCTTTAAGTCTATCTCCTTTCTCGCATGGTTCTAAGACTCTTCCTTCTCGTTTTACTGACTGCCAATTGTCTCCATATTCTTCCTTCGCCCGTTCCTCTCCGAAAGCTACTCCCGGCACACTAACTCTCTCTCTCTCTCTCCTGTCAATGTAGCTGCTATAATGGCTGCCTTCTTTTCTGGAGGTGGCTGTGTGACTGGTGTCCTATTAGTAATCTTAGCTTCTCGTTTCCCTCTCACTCTGTTACCTGTTGTGATTGTGTCACTTTGCTCCCAAGTGAGGCCCTTTGTGGGCGCGTCTCCCTCTACGTACCTCCTACTAGGGGTCGGCTTCGGGGCTTTGCGCCTCTAACGAATCATTATGACGGGTGTTAGCCTTGTTGTCAGCTAGTTCTACCTGTGACTCTGATGGGAGACCAGAATCTGGACCAAAAGTGCCCTTGGCTTCCTGTAATTCCTCATGCTCGTCTAACTCCCCCTCAACTCTAAGCTCGGGTTCGTCTCGTGGCTGTTCTAGCTGTCCGTTGTCAATACTCTCCCCTCAGATTCCTCGTCATCCCATTTGACTTCTCTGGTGGGTGAGCCTGCTTACCTACTACATTGGGGTCAAAGCGTACACTACGCACGTTAGTAAATGATCTTACGACCATCCCATACTCTATAAAGTTCCTTAAACACATCGTATCTAAGCAACATTACGCGCTTTCCCCTGTAGTTCCCTTTCCCTACCTGCTTTCCTATATACATAACACCTAAACATCCTAAGGCTTTAGTTGTCGGATAGCTGGTTTGTAACCAAGACATTGCTCAAAAGGTGAAGTGCCTTTCCTAGGTCCTGTCGTGGCTGGTACTAGAATGTTGTGCAAGTTGTGGCTGTATGCTCCATTTCAGCCCAATACTGTGGAGGCAAGTTAGCCTCGTATCGCATGGCCCGGGCCGGTCCGGCTGTGATGTCATTGACCTTCTCAGCAATATGATTGCCATCTTTGTCACCTGGAGCGCTAGTCTTCCAAACGAATTGAAGTGGTTTCCACCACTCCATGACTTCAGTTGGGACATCAAACTCGTTATCACAAGTGATCTGTCTGACTTTCCTTCCTGTCTGCCTCTCAAACCATGCCACAGCTTGCTTTAGACGATCTACGAATTCATTCTTATAACGTAAGTAAAAATCCTTGATGTATCCCGAGTAATCATCTGTTACGCAAAACTTATAGTACTTACCGTGAATTGACATGACTGCCCAAGGTCCGGAAGTGTCTACATGCAAAATCTCACAAGGGTAACTGGCTCTTCTAATCTCATTAACCTTAAATCGGCGCAACAGTTTAGCTTTCCCCATCATACAGGCTTCGCAAAATCTAACTCTATCTTCTTTTCCTGTCACTTTCCTTCCAAGTGCCTTGCCTAATGCATAGGTCTTTGGTAATGCCTTATGACCGCTACACTGATGTGTGACATAAATGTCAATCGGTTTACCCTTCTTGCCTTTCTCAGGATACATTGCATATAAAACGCTGCCTCTAGCTTCCTCATTCTCACTTACTCTCGCTTGTTTGCTCTCCTTTTCTTTTTTTGGGGCTTCCCGCCCCGATTACCCCGTCTTCTTCTTTCTCTCTTTCACTTTGGGGTCGTAACGCTCGTTTATGTTGAGGGGCTTGTCGTTTTCGTTATCCCAGCGATAAAGCATGGCAGGCGTCATTCTTCACCTGACGATCACGTCACTCTCTTTGATTCTTATGGGTTGTTTAAGTATCAGTAGTTGCGCGTTCTGATGTATGATAGACCGGTGGTGGTTGTGGGCCATATTTCCTGTAGACATGATGTTGACCGGCACCCTAGTGTCCAACAACATATCCTTTTTCACCAAAACTGGTTTTCCCGATCCATCGATTCTGGTTAATCGTGCTTCCCCCATGTCTCTCACTACACTCTCTCCGTTTCCGGTGACTAAGCTGACGGGTGTACAGGGCTCTATCTCTCGATCGTTGCGCAAGATGTGTGGGGTACAGGCTATGTCTCTTGATGATCCACTATCCTGCACTATCATCTTTTCCTTTCGACCTACCGTCTTGCTGTCGTCTACCACGAGGTTGTGGTCTTGCTCCGTATCTTTCTCTTTCTCTTTCTTTTGGAGCCTCTCTTTCCTTTCCTGTTCAAACCTCTCCTCGTGCAGCCAGTCTAGCTCTTCGCGTGTCTCACAATATCCTCTGTAACTTATTGACTTACATGCCCTAATCTCGTCTGAGCATCTGGAGTCTTCTAGGTTGTCTGGGTCATACTCATCTGCTTCCTCTGAGTCTGAATGCGCATCAATCTCCCTTCGTTTCCTATCAAACTCCTTCTTCTTCTGGGCTTCTTGTTCTGGGCTAAAGAAATTCTGGGCATCCCCTGAGTGTAACTTACGCAGATATGCGTTCAAAGTACTCCCTCTCTCTTCCACTTCGTGCCAAATCTTCATCAAAATGGGGCATTGATCTCACTATGAAAAGGGCAAATTGATTGTTTTGTGGTTCTTGGCCATGTCTAATATCCCGTAATCTATGATGGCTAGGATTTCAGATTAGAACTCGTTTTCCTTGCCGTCAGGGTCATAGCATAGTCCTTCTTTCACTACTATCGTTTCTGCTCCCTTCGTCAGTGCGTATAGCAGTCTAGCTATTTCTGTCTTCTCAGGTCTTGGATGCCCCTCACTATGTCTTAACTCACATTCCCACTTAGCTCTTTCCTAAGCTTTCGTGCTCTTTGTGTTTTCGGCTGCTCTTTTCAATGACAGTCTCTCTACATCTTGTGATCAATGGCGACGACTGCCTGCTGCATGTTTTAGAAACACTTCATTCACTGCCCAAAACACATATGTCAACAAGCCATCCCTCTGCCACCCTCTCTCCATCCTTCTTCATCACTCTCACGACATCACCTGTCTCGTCATCCAACACACACAGATTGTTCAGTTGTTCACTGATCCTCTTAAAATCTTCAAAAGCTATCACCTTTCCGTGTTGCTTGTTTGTTTTACTGCTCTTTCCCTCTGATGTGGTGTGTATGTTGCACCTGTCTGGTATTGGAGGGTTAGTTGTGTGTGTGTGTCCCGTGTAGGTTGTGCCTGTGATTCTGAAGTGTCTCCT
Source organism: Paulinella micropora (assembly GCA_019918135.1). NCBI lineage: Eukaryota > Cercozoa > Imbricatea > Euglyphida > Paulinellidae > Paulinella > Paulinella micropora. The sequence goes on from WBZZ01001274.1 coordinate 74,736, forward strand.
ACTCTGTCTAACGGAGACGGACCTTGCGATAGTAGCAATGGAGGCCAATTCTTGCCCTCCCTGGTCCCCCCTACACGCTCAGCAACGTCTGTGAGCGCTGTCCCGGTCTCAGCTCTGGTCCGCTCGGTCCCCGCCTTGATTCCTGGTAAAATAGCAGCATTCCGTGAAACTGTACTAACTACTTTCTTACCGGGTTTTTCGACACTTTGCAAGCTTTTCCCCCGTTATTTGCGGAACTTAGCGAGTTCTTTTTCCCGGGGTTTTGTCGAATCTTTTAGCGAAACTTGCTGTGCACTCGCCCCCTTTCCCTCCCTCTCTCTCAGTATTCGTATCATCTCACTCTCGGATGGGAAATCACGGGAAGGGCGTGGGCGTCGTGACGTGATGGGTCTTGTGATAGATCTATGAACGGAAAATGGGGGTCTTGACGGGCATGATACCCGCATAACTCAGCATAAGCTAGCCTCTTTGCTTCCACCCCTGCCTTTCCCCAACTCCCCCCCTGTCTATACTTCACCCCGCACTGTTCTCCTTTCCAGTTCAGTCCTTGACATCGAATGGTCTGTGGGCCTGTTGTGTTGCTCTTTGGAGTAGAGGTAGTGGGTTGTGGGGTTTCTTTCTTTCTCTCTTTTGCGTTCTGAGGGGGTGTTTGTATCGGTTTCTCTTTTGCTTTCCGTTTCTCCTTTCGTTTGGTTGCGAGTGCTGTGGTAGCGATGGTGGAGGTTGCACGCGTTGCGTATCAGGTGAGGTTGTGAGGGTAGGAGTTGATGTTGTCGAGGTGTCGAGGCGTTGTTCACTAGTGAGAGTGCGTTGTGGAGGGTTTTTGGGGTCTGTCACGGAGTGTGTCGCGAGCCATAGGAGCACTCAACAGTCCCCCCCCCCCCCCACGGGCTCTTGTGGGTTGTTCTAAGGCTTTGTTTTCACTTTGCTCCCCTTGAGGTTCACTATCCTCCTCACCCTCTTGCTCAGCATCACTTGCAAGTATGTGATCCCCACCTCCTATGTTTCCATCCATCGCATCCTCGCTACTTTCCATTATAACAAGCCCATACTCTTCTTCTTCAGAGCTGCCTCCCCCCTCAGACTTGTTTCCTTCTCCTTCCTCAACCTCTTCTCCTACCTCTCCTCTTATAAGAGTAACTCCCTTTGACCCTTTCTTTCGAAACTTTCCATTCTTTTCTCGTTCTTGTCCTTTCGAGGAGTCAGAGTTAGATTACTTAGGACCGGTTCGTTTGGAGTTAGATTTCAGTTTGGGGCAAAAACGCTTAGTATGCCCAGTTTGGTGGCAGTTGTAGCATATTGCCGTCAACCACCATTCCTGTCCTGAGCTATCACTCCCATGACTATCGCCCTTTTCCCCTTTCCCGTTCTTTGTCCATCTCTTGTTCCTGTCTCTCTTCCCACCTCTCTCTTCCCCATCTTCCTCTCCTAGCAGTAGGTTCGCTCATTTGCCCTCTCCCTTTCTCTCTCTGCCCTGCCTTCGTTCTCTCCTGTGCCTCTTCTGCTTACCTGCCCACAGCACGTATATCTCTCTCGCTGACTCTACCATATCGTCATGTGATGGTGTACTTGCTGCTGCTAGCCGATAATGCTCATTGAGATACTTCTGCCCATATGCCTCATGCACCTCTAACTTCTCAAACAATCCATGCACTGCCTCCTCTGGTTCAAAATCTTTCCCTCTCAATGTCTCTAACCAGTTCTTCTGCAGTAAATGTTGTGTGAGGTATTCGTCCATGTCTTCTGTGGGTCTTGGTCGCATCTCAGAGTCTTTAAATGCTTTCTCCTCCACATATCTTGCCACACCGCTGAGATTAGCGTATTTTTCCTTAACAATGCCCACTTTCTCAAACGGGCAATATACCTTTTTGCTTCTTAGGAATTGAATCACCTTTGCTTCCGAGAATGCAGTGGTGACGAGAAGTTGGAACATTCTGCAACGATGCAGGTACTGTTGTTCCTCTTTGCATTTCTTCTTTCTCAGAAAATACACGTCTTTGTTTGTTCTTGTCATCAACCTCTTCTTTCTTCTGTTTGCTCTCTCTTCCCATGCTTTCTTCTCCTCCTTTGTGAGATCCTTCCAGTTGGGTGGCTTCTCTGTCTGTGCCTTTTGCTCTTGTGTCTTGCTGCCTCTGGGTCTCTGTTGTTGTGTTTCTTCTTCATCGTCTGTTCCTTCTGGTGTGTCTACTTTATGTGGTTCTCTCGGTTCGTCCATCTCTTCTGCCGCGATCTCTGTCGAATCCATATTTTGTTTTCGCTGCTTTATGGTCCAGGTCCTTTAAACGCATCATGGAACATATCCCCGAGAGTAGTTTTAACTTCATACCATACATATGCGGCACGGTACTCCTCTATCTGGTAATAACAGCTTTGCAGATCCTTTTTGTTTCCGCTAAACACCTGTGTGTGAGACATCAACTGTCTCATGCTACTCGCATTGTACCGAAAATCCAACGCAATCTATCTCTCAAACGCAGAGTTGAAGCTACCCCGCTAAGGGTAAAGAATAACAGAAGAAAAGACTTTTAATAACTTTGGGTCACACAAAATGTGATGACTGTAACAGAATGGTAATACTCATTTGATTTTAGGCATTCCAGACTATGATTCGCGAATATTCTAGAACGTGTCCTTGTCAGTAATAAAGGTATTAATAACTGTCCGGCCTATGAACCTGCCTATGACTAAGACTATCCAAATTACCGGCAAATTGACTAGGTGGAGTAATGGTTATTAATAGTACATTACAACGCTCCCCCTTAGTCGCAAGTCCTAGGCTTATGTATAAATGAAAAGTAGTGGTGAGGATCAGTTATGGGTAACCCGAAGGTCATCAACTCCCAATTTCATCACATCCTCTGTGCACGTATATATGTAGTCATGCAGTAACATGTACGAAGTATGTATGTGTTCAAAAATTTGCAAGCGCTTCCCGTAGAGGGTATCAAAATCGAAAAATTTTAGATTTCCTATTCTAGGACAGAAAGAAGCATAGAAAGAATGTAAATTGGGGATAGCCTCGCCGCCGGCCTCGCGCGGCAGTCGGCGATCCAATCTCGACTCGACGGCTCTGGATCCCTGTGCAAAACAAAGCTGCTGCAACAAGCAACAAACTGCACAAAACACTCAAAGCAAACATAAGTGAGTGGACATGCAAATCCCGAAATTACTCGATCTTTACCGTAAATTTGTTAAGTAAATACTCGAATTGTTCTTTCGGAAGACGAAGAAGAACGGATGTTGAATTCAGAAATCCACAAATACTCCGTGAAAGATCCCGAATACTCGTTGCAAAGTCCCGCTAATATGTTCTTATGCGATGACCGTATGGTGGCAGATGAGATTCGTGATTTTTATTTGTATGTAGACGTTAGAGTACCCAAAGATGTCATAGAGGCAGGTTTGACAGCTAAAGATGTTTTAGAATGTATGAAACCAGAATTAAAAGCTCTTCAATCCTTTAACACATGCACATGGGTACCCCATAAGGAGGCAAGCAAGGCAGGAGTTAGTAAGGTAGTTAGATTGACATGGGTTCACAAAGTAAAGTTAGATGAGAACGGGAAAAAGTTCATAAAGTCTCGTTTAGCTTTACGGGGAGATATGTTAGAACCCGGTGTTAGCTATAACCCAGATCAGCTCTTTGTTCCTTGTGCCGCGCACTATTCACTTTTATTTCTCGCCAAACTATCTGCCTGGCACAGACACAAACTATACGGCATAGATTTTAAAAATGCATACCTGAATGCTCGTATGAATGACCCTGTTTATGCATATGCGCCAGAGAATGTAGACAGAGAAGGGCATGAGGGGATGATATGGCGTATAGATGGTGCCTTATATGGCGCACCTCAGGCAGGAAGAAGATGGTATGAGATATTAGCACCCAAGTTAGAGGAGCTAGGTTTTAGACTGCTAGATTCTGATGTATGTATGTTTGTAGAAAATGATAAAGCTTTAAGAGAAGCGATAGTAGGGATATTTCATGTAGATGACTTGTTGTTCACCGCACCAAACAAGCAAGCATATGAGCGTTTTGCGTCCGCATTAGAAAAACATTTACCGCTCAAAAGACTCGGCATAGCCCGTGAATTCAAAGGAATAGAGATAGAGCAATCGAACGAGAAAATAATTTTGCATCAGCGAAAATATCAGCAGCAGATACTAAAAGAGGTAGGTTACGATTCTGCTAAACCCGTTAGTACTCCAGCGCAAGAACATTTCACGGAACCGATGTCGGAATCAGCCAGCTTGCGAAGATTTTCAATTCCTAGTTTAGTTGGTCGTTTGCTATTTTTCGCGAAGATGACAAGACCCGATATAGAACAAGCACTAAATTCGGCAAGTGTCATGCAAACTATCGATAAGGGAATAACTTATGCGATGTTAGGCAAAATCTTTCGTTATTTAGTTAACTCTTATCGAGGTTTAGCTTACCATGAGCCTAAGTCAGAGCAGGAAGGGCAAACCTATCCAAACCTTTCCATGTGGCTCGACGCGGCTCACAAAGTTTGTAAGAAAACAGGGAAGTACCGCACTGGATTCGTGATCCTATGGGGCAGCGATCCAGTTGCATGGTTATCAAAGCGACAGAGTCGCATCGCCCTGAGTTCCAATGATGCTGAAATATTTGCAGCAACTGAGTGTATTAGAGAGGGACTTGCACTGAAACACATCACACAAGAACTAAACATAGCCCAAAAGAGCCCGATAGAATTATTTGAGGATAACTCTCAAACAATCTTAGCGGCAGAGATGGGTATGTCAGGTAATAGAACTAAACACTTACCTTTAGAATTACACTTTATGCACCACCTACAGAGAGACGGTGAGATTAACTTTGTAAAAGTAGGTACGAAGAAGCAGATAGGTGATGTAATGACAAAATATTTACAGAGAGTAACGGAGAGTAACATAATCCCCGGTAAAAGGCAGCGCAAGGCAGTAGAGAGATTTACCCCTAGCAATGAGCCCAAGAGAGAAAAGAGAGAGGCTCAAGAGCTAATAGGTAAGGTAGTAAGAGTGCCCGCGCGTGCATGGGGAGATGGATGGGCGAAGAAAAAGTACGGTGAGGGATGGGAGAGCATAGTACGAGTAGGGGTAGTCAGCAGAGTGAGTGACCCCAGAGATAGACTCGTAGTAAGAGACAGACCTCAGCCCACCCACATAGTTAAGTTTGAGGACGAAGAAGAACGGATGTTGAATTCGGAAATCCTCAAATACTCCGTGAAAGATCCCGAATACCCGTTACAAAGTCCCGCTAATATGTTTTTATGCGATGACCGTATGGTGGCAGATGAGATTCGTGATTTTTATTTGTATGTAGATATCAGAGTACCCAAAGATGTCATAGAGGAAGGTTTGACAGCTAAAGATGTTTTAGAGGGTATGAAAACAAAGCTAAAAGCTCTTCAATCCTTTAACACATACACATGGGTACCCCATAAGGAGGCAAGCAAGGCAGGAGTTAGTAAGATAGTTAGATTGACATGGGTTCACAAAGTAAAGTTAGATGAGAACGGGAAAAAGTTCATAAAGTCTCGTTTAGCTTTACGGGGAGATATGTTAGAACCCGGTGTTAGCTATAACCCAGATCAGCTCTTTGTTCCTTGCGCCGCGCACCATTCACTTTTATTTCTCGCCAAACTAGCTGCCTGGCACAGACACAAACTATACGGCATAGATTTTAAAAATGCATACCTAAATGCTCGTATGAATGACCCTGTTTATGCATATGCGCCAGAGAGTGTAGACAGAGAAGGGCATGAGGGGATGATATGGCGTATAGATGGTGCTTTATATGGTGCACCACAGGCAGGAAGAAGATGGTATGAGATATTAGCATCCAAGTTAGAGGAGCTAGGTTTTAGACTGCTAGATTCTGATGTATGTATGTTTGTAGAAAATGATAAAGCTTTGAGAGAGGCGATAGTAGGGATATTTCATGTTGATGACTTGTTGTTCACCGCACCAAACAAACAAGCATATGAGCGTTTTGCGTCTGCATTAGAAAAACATTTCCCGCTCAAAAGACTCGGTATTGCCCGTGAATTCAAAGGAATAGAGATAGAGCAATCGAACGGGAAAATAATTTTGCATCAGCGAAAATATCAGCAGCAGATACTAAAAGAGGTAGGCTACGATTCTGCTAAACCCGTTAGTACTCCAGCGCAAGAACATTTCACGGAACCGATGTCGGAATCAGCTAGCTTGCGAAAATTTTCAATTCCTAGTCTAGTTGGTCGTTTGCTATTTCTCGCAAAGATGACAAGACCCGATATAGAACAAGCACTAAATTCGGCAAGTGTCATGCAAACTATCGATAAGGGAATAACTTATGCGATGTTAGGCAGAATCTTTCGTTATTTAGTTAACTCTTATCGAGGTTTAGCTTACCATGAGCCTAAGTCAGAGCAAGAAGGGCAAACCTATCCAAAACTTTCCATGTGGCCCGACGCGGCTCACAAAGTTTGTAAGAAAACAGGGAAGTCCCGCACTGGATTCGTGATCCTATGGGGCAGCGATCCAGTTGCATGGTTATCAAAGCGACAGAGTCGCATCGCCCTGAGTTCCAATGATGCTGAAATATTTGTAGCAACTGAGTGCATTAGAGAGGGACTTGCACTAAAACACATTACACAAGAACTAAACATAGCCCAAAAGAGCCCGATAGAATTATTCGAGGATAACTCTCAAACAGTCTTAGCGGCAGAGAGGGGTATGTCAGGTAATAGAACTAAACACTTACCTTTATAATTACACTTTATGCACCACCTACAGAGAGACGGTGAGATTAAGTTTGTAAAAGTAGGTACGAAGAAGCAGACAGGTGATGTAATGACAAAATATTTACCGAAAGAACAATTCGAGTATTTACTTAACAAATTTACGGTAAAGCTCAAGTAATTTCGGGATTTGCGTGTCCACTCACCTATATTTGCTTTGAGTGTTTTGTGCAGTTTGTTGCTTGTTGCAGCAGCTTTGTTTTGCGCAGGGGTCAAGAGCCGTCGAGCCGAGGCTGGGTAGCCGACTTCCACGCGAGGCCGGCAGCCGCGAGGCTTTCCCTGGCTAACTTAGCAATTTAAATTCTTTCTATCATTCTTTCTGTCCTAGAATAGGAAATCTAATTTTTTTTTGATTTTGCTACCCTCTACGGGAAGCGCTTGCAAATTTTTGAACACATACATACTTCATACATGTTACTGCATGACCACATATATACATACATAGAGGATGTGATGTAAATGGGAGTTGATATTTAACCTTCGGGTAACCCATAACTGATCCTCAACACTATTTTTTCATATTTACACACTAATATAGCCTATGACTTGCGACTAAGGGGGAGCGTTGTAATGTACTATTAATACCCGTTACTCCACCTACTCAATTTACCGGTAATTTGGATAGTCTTAGTCATAGGCAAGTTCATAGGCCGGACAGTTATTAATACCTTTATTACTGACAAGGACACTTTCTAGAGTATTCGCGAATCATAGTCTGGAATGCCTAGAATCAAATGAGTATTACCATTCTGTTAAGGTCACCACATTTTGTGTGACCCAAAGTCATTAAAAGTCTTTTCTTCGGTTATTCTATACCCTTAGCGGGGTAGCTTCCCTAAACTCTGCGTTTGAGTGATAGATTACTTTGGTTCCAACTTTTCGTAACATCATTCTCGGAATCCAAGGTGGTTCAATTTCTGCGCAGTAAAAACGTTCATTGCCCGTTTGAGAAAGTCGGCACTGTCAAAGCGAAATACGGTAATCTAAGTGGTGCGGCGAGATACATAGAGGAGAAAGCATTTAAAGAGATGAGACCGAGACCGACAGAGGATATGGATGAGTATCTAACACAACATCTACTGCAATCAGAAACATATTTTAAAGGATGTAGGATATGCCGATGTTAGACCAGTAAGCACTCCTAGTGCAGAACATGAGCCCGAACCTATGGGAGAAACAAGCGCTCTTAGAAAGCATTCAATTCCTAGTTTAGTAGGTAAACTTTCGTTTCTAACTAAGATGACACGTCCAGATGCTGACCAAGCACTGAATGCAGCTAGCGTGATGCAGACAGTAAATCCAGGACTTGCTTATGCTTTACTAGGTAGGATCTTCAGATATCTGAAAAGTTCGTATCGCGGTATCGCATTTCACGGGCCTAAATCGTCACAAGAAGGAAGGACGTACCCCAAGATTACTTTACGGCCAGATGCAGCGCATAAGGTCTGTAAGAAAACCGGAAAGTCACGTACAGGTTATATAGTGCTTTGGGGTGGAGACCCGGTAGCTTGGTTATCGAAACGACAGACTAGAATTTCTCTAAGTTCTAATGACGCGGAAATTTTCGCAGCAGCAGAGTGCATACGAGAAGGATTGGCTATCAGACACATAACAGAAGAGTTAGGTATAGCACAGACAGGGCCGATAGAGCTTTACGAAGATAATGCACGGACTATCTTAGCAGCAGAGAGGGGAATGTCAGGACCACGTACTAAACACTTACCCTTAGAACTGCATTTCATTTATCATGCACAGAGAGACAATGAGATTAAGTTTGTAAAGGTAGGAACTAAGAAACAAATAGCAGACGTATTAACCAAACATGTTCCTAAGGACCAATTCGAATATCTCGTTAGTAAATTTATGGTAACACTTGATCCATAATTTTACATCTCAAGTCTGCAAACTCACGCAAAATACGCAAATTTACACAAAGCCAACTCATGTTGCTGTTTTGTGAGTTTTCTCTCTTTGAAGTGTGCAGGAAGTGTTTTGCGCAGGTAGTCGAGCGGCATCTTTTGGCATTGCTTCCGTTGAAGTACAAGTCGAGCGCGAGAACGAAGCGCGTGGATTCTCCACCATCGGTCATTGATCGCGGCAAGAGCAGAAGAAGAGCATATGCCGACGGAGCGGAATGCGGCGGGAGTAGTAATTATTGGCGGAATGGCAAATGTAACTAATTATGTTGGACTCATTGAGTCAATAATGTAATTCAGTTCACGTGCTGATGGGGTCATACTGTAAGGACCTACTGTTATTGTTTTAATCGTATTGAAATTATTATTTCAGGTTGTCAACCCGTGACTATCATTTCAGTTTTTCAACCTGAAATAGAGGTCATTGCGAGATGCCATTACGGCAATGAAGCGAAGGCAGGCAGACCAGACAGGATTGGTAATTTTTCAGTTTTGAGACTTAACTATTATTTGAGGTTGTCAAACTGTAACTCTCATTTCAGTTTTTCAACCTGAAATAACGGCCATTATCGCAATATGCAATAGTTATTAATTGTAGATGTATTGATTACTTATAACTTGCATTATCGACATAGAACTAAGGGGAGCGTTGGTAGGACAATTACGTTTTGCTTTTAGTGATTACTTTGTGACTGGTAAGTAATTTATCCATATAGTTCTAGTCAATAATTGTAACGGACGTAACGGTTCATATTTGCATGCAGAATCGGACAATAACCATTGTGTAATAACTACAGTCGTGCGGACTTTATTTCAGTTTCATTATTACCTTTGAGTTTGTCAGTTCTGCTACATACGTGCGGATTAGCAATTAAAAGTGTCGATTGGTATCGTGGCTTCTAACGGAGTCTCTCAGCAAACCGGCGTCTAATGTATTAGGTCAGTGAGTGACCGGGTATTACCTAATCAACGGTGGACACTGATCACTGGGCCACCCGAAGACTCAGTGATTCAACGTGACTATCAGCAGGTAAAAACTTATTCAAGTTTTACTTTCTTCGAGTCAGAAATAGTTTATCAATTAGTAGATTTCGTCACTGTCTGGCCGGACACGTCTGACCGTCAGGCTCGAAACTTATGCCACCGATGTCAATGTCATCCTGCTCTTTTGACTGCCGTGTGCTTTTTTGTCCGAAGTTTGCGTCACTGAGCTGATATTAATACTGTGATAACGAGACATCATTCTCTTTGAGGATTGTCACTGTTTGGTTATATTATTAATAATACAATCATGATTAGTAATATTAATAATATTACTGACTCTTACTCTGCCGTTATTGAGTTATCGCGCGACAGTGACAGTTGGGGACGTAGTAGTACCATACAGTGAACGTTAATTACTAGGACACTTTCTCCTCAGTTACAATATGCGTAAAGATATGTTACTCCGTGGCACTATTACTTCCGACTTCAACAATTATCAGTGGTACGGTATTCACTGTCAGTTCGTTACTGTTATTCATCAGTATTATTAGTTGCGGCCAGTGACTATTCATATATATGT
>WBZZ01001274.1:127500-137500 GCA_019918135.1 Paulinella micropora
CCCAACAAGCAAACCAGGCGCAGGACTGCAGCGGCCGCTGCGGATACGTGTTGCCCGCCTGGCTGCGGCTGCTCTGCACGTGGCCTAACACGTGGCGCGGACAGTGGGCCATTGTGCAACAGGTCAGACACATACAGCAAAAAGTATGAGACAAAAATATGCGCAAAAGTTTTGCTTCGTTTGCGTCCCATCTTACTTGTCTATATCTGCACATATATGCATGCATACATACGTACATATGGCTGCTGTGCCATGTGACCGCCCGCGTGTGGGCAGTTTAGAATTGTGCAAGACTTACTTCACTTACTCACTGACGCAGGAGCGCACTTTGCCCCGCGAGCTGCAGCAAGCTAACTTACTTACTTACCTTTTTACATACTTGACTACCACAGGAGCGCGCGCGCGCGCTGCCTCGCGAGCTGCAGCTAAGTCATAACCCTAGCATTAAGCCTTAACCCTAACCCAAGTCTTACTTACTGCCGCAGGAGCGCGCGCTGCCTCGCGAGCTGCAGCTAAGTCCTAACGTAGCATAAGCCCTTAACCCTAATCCAAGCCTTACTTACTGCCCGCGCTGCCTCGCGAGCTGCAGCTAAGTCCTAACCCTAGCATTAACCCTTAACCCTAAGCCAAGCCTTACTTACTGCCGCAGGAGCGCGCGCTGCCTCGCGAGCTGCAGCTAAGTCCTAACCCTAACCCTAACCCTAACTTTCACTCTTAACCCTAACCCAAGCCTTACTTACTGCCGCAGGAGCGCGCGCTGCCTCGCGAGCTGCAGCTCAGTCCGCGCACGTGGCGCACAGGTTGAGAACGCACAAGTAGTTTTATTTGAACATTAATTTAATATATTTGCAGCTTTATCTGTAGTCTGTATTCTGTATCTGTATCGGTAGGCCTATCTCAACTCAGCGTGCTACTGCAGCGTGGCTGGTCAAAACACATACATACATACATACATACATATATACATACATACATACATACATATATATATATATTACATATACATACATATATATATATATATGTATATATATATATATACATGCATACATAGTTACATGCATACAACATCACTGGGTACATGCAAGTGGCAAAGTAACCCAACTTTGAGCTATATATATATATATATATATATATATATAGAGAGAGAGAGAGAGAGAGAGAGAGAGAGAGAGAGATGTGGCTTACCTATGATAGTATACTTGTATAGATATTATATATGTGATAGAGAAAGAGATAGATAATGACGAGTCTGAAGGCGCTTCTTCAAAGCTCAGGACACAGGCTTCCGCATGATATGCTCATCATGATTGTCGTATCTTACGCCCGTTCTACACCACTTATTTACTTCCACCACATCGAAAAAGTAAGATATAAGGACCCGACCCGAACAGTGTGGTCACTTGACTGTGAAAAGTGACCATGGCCACGCAAAAAGTTGGGAAGGTCACAAGTCCATGGCCACGTGATCACAATCGTGCCAGCCATTGCATGAAAAAATTCAATAGCTAGCACAATGGGCCACAGCTTTTCACAGTCAAGTGACCATCCTGCTCGGGCCGGGTCCAAATGTCTTCTTTTTCCAAAAATTTTGCGATGGTGGAAACAATAAACCACCCAGATTTCCGGGCTCTGGGTGTAAAAGTGGCACCACAGGCCAGGTCAGGAAGCAAACCCAGAAAGTGGCACCAGAAACCCGGAGTTCTGGGTGTAGAACGACTCTTGATATACTGATCTACAAAGATAAGTTCAACTTTGGACATCTTCGCCACCTGAACGTCATTCAGTAATAAGTATAAGATAAATATGATATGTGCGTTAATAAGTATAACATAAAATATGATATGTGCGTTAATAAAAAGGTATAACATAAATAGTATGATATGTGTGTTAATAAGTATTACAGAAAATATGATATGTGCGTTAATAAGGATAACATAAATAGGATATGTGCGTTAATGAGTATAATATAAATGTGATATGTGCGTTCATAAAAAATTATAACATAAATAATATGATATGTGCGTTGATAAGTATAACATAAATAATATGATATGTGCGTTAATAAAAACAGGTTAACATAAATAATATGATATGTGAGTTGATCAGTATAACATAAATATGATGTGTGCTTTAATAAGTATAACATAAATAGGAGATGTGCGTTAAAAAAGTATAACATAAATATGAAATGTGCGCTAATAAGTATAACATAAATAATATGATATGTGCGTTAATAAAAACAGGATCACCATCAACAATATGATATGTGCGTTAATAAGAATAACATAAATAGGATATGTGCTTTGATAAATATAACATAAATAATATGCTATGTGCGTTAATAAAAACAGGATAACATCAATAATATGATATGTGTTAAAAAGTATAACATAAATAATATGATATGTGCGTTAATAAGTATAACATACATGTGATATGTGCGTTAATAAGTATAACATAAATATGATATGTGCGTTGATAAGTATGTCATAATTATGATATGTGGGTTGATAAAAAAAAAAAACATAAATAATATGATATGTGCGTTGATAAGTATAACATAAATATGATATGTGCTTTAGTAAGTATAACATAAATAATAAGATATGTGCGTTGATAAGTATAATATAAAATATGATATGTGCGTTAATAAGTATATCATAAATACGATATGTGCGTTAACGAAAACAGGATAACATAAATAATATGATATGTGCGTTAAAAAGGTATAAGGTAAATAATCTGATATGTGCGTCAATAATTATAACATAAATAATCTGAAACGAAATAATAATAATAATAATAATAATGATAATAATAGTGTATCTCCTGCCAATTGCTGAGCCAAAAGGCCATGTGCATCCAGTCCTCCATTCCATAAGGAAAGTCTCCACACCAATCGGTGGAATAAAGGAAGTGACGGCATAGAACATTACTCTAGGAGCTTTATACCAATCAGCCCATGGAAAGGACCGATGGCCTATGTACTCCCTAATGATAATAATAATGATAATAATAATAATAATAATAATAATAATAATAATAATAATAATAATAATAATAATAATAATAATAATAATAATGATAATAATAATAATAATAATATTAATAATAATAATAATAATAATAATAATAATAATAATAATGATGATAATAATAGTAATAATAATAATAATAATAATAATAATAATAATAATAATAATAATAATGATAATCATAATAATGATAATGATAATGATAATGATAACGATATGTTTGCTGGCAGGACTATCGAGCTTCGCAAGCCTGGCCTGCTCAAGGTGCGTCTGCTGCAGGTATGTATGTGTGTATGTATGTATGTATGTATGTATGTATGTATGTATGGTCTGCTCAAAGTTTATATATGTATGTATGTATGTATGTATGTATGTATGTATGTATGTATGTATGTGTACATGTATGACCTGGTCTGCTCAAGATTTGCTGCAGGTATGTATGTATGTACGTACGTATGTATGTATGTATGTATGTATGCATGTATGCATGTATGCATGCATGTATGTATGTATGTATGTATGTATGTATGTATGTATGTGTACATGTATGACCTGGTGCTGAAGGTTTGCTGTAGGTATGTATGTATGTATGTATCTATCTATCTATGTATATATGTATGTACGTATGAATGCATGCATGCATGCATGCATGTATGTATGTATGTATGTATGTATGGCCTGGTCTGCTCAAAGTTTGCTGCAGGTATGTATGTATGTATGTATGTATGTATGTATGTATGTATGTATGTAATGTAATGTATGTAAAGTATGCTATGTATGTTATGTATGTATGTATGTATGTATGTATGTATGTATGTATGTATGTATGTATGTTATGTATGTATGTATGTATGTATGTATGTATGTATGTATGTATGTATGCATCTATGCATCTATGTATGTATGTATGTATGTATGTCTGTATGTATGTGTACATGTACGATGCTTGTACGTATGTAGAGTGTGTTGCTGTGTCTCTTCGTTGGTATTTTCTTCCTTCGTACAATTCTCTACCAACAAATGTATGTATGTGTATGTACATTTACGATGTATGTATGTCTGCAGAGTGTGTTGCTGTCTCTCTTCGTGGGTGTTCTGTTCCTTCGTACTAGTCTCTACCAACGCGGCGCGCAGGCAAGTAAAGCAGAGAGAGAGAGAGAGAGAGAGAGAGAGAGAGAGAGAGAGAGAGAGAGAGAGAGAGAGAGATGGAGAGAGAGAGAGGCAGCAGTCAGGCAAAAGAGAAGGGCAAGCAGGGCAGTACGAGACAGGACAGAGCCGTAGTGAGGCAAGCGAGAGCTAGCCCTCCGTCCAAGCAAAAATATCTGCATACATGTACATGTTACCAGCAAATCGGATTTTTTAAGAAAAGCTATTTGTTAATATAGTCTTTCTATTCTTTATCAGACAAATAATTAGAGTAACTTGCAAGGTTCGCTCGCCCGCAAAACACGTCAAATTTGTGGCTAGCCGCAAAATACACTATACTACTGTGAATTTCTTACGTTATACTTCATCCAGTTGATGCTCTAGGCGCAAATCGCAAAACGTCAAACTTGGCGCGCCGCATATGTAGTTTTATCGGTAACCTGACCGCATTTTGTGGAGGTGACCGATGAAATTTATGAAGGTCATGTCATGCATAGTGATACTGAGATGTGTTGTGCGCGTGTGGTAGGCGCGCGTAGGTTTTCTCTTCTTCGCACTCTCTACACAAGCCTTCCAGGTGTGTATGTATGCATGTATGTATGTATGTATGTATTTATGTATGTATGTATCAGTTACTATGTATGTATGCAGGCTGGGGTCAGTGCCGTTCTCACCTTCTGGTATCGCTATATATATATATATATATATATGTATGTATACATACATATATATATATGTTTTCTGTTGTACCATATTGATAATATATCAGTTTTATCAATTTTTATTTATATTACTGTTTTCATTTCATTTCATATTATTATTATTATTATTATTATTATTATTATTATTATTATTAATTGGACACCGTGATAGCCCAGTGGTCAAGTTCTATCATCTGGGCCCTGTCGCCAGTTCGATTCCCGTCGGTGCCACCAGTATTTTCATTGAACATACCGATCCATCTGGACCAGTATTTTCATTGAACATACCGGCCCGTCTGGAAGTGTTGGAACTGCCCTTGCGGGGGTGTCATTAGAGCTTATCGTCAATTCTTCGTACTCCCCTTACGGGTGAGACGATGGAGGCGCATGTGCAGAAATGCATCAGCCATTGACAGAGAAGCACTATTATTATTATTATTACTATTATTATTATTATTATCATTATCATTATCATTATTATTATTATCATTATTATTATTATTATTATTATTATTATCATTATTATCATTATTAGTATTATTATTATTTGTTTCCTTTCATTTCACTTACTTTTTTTTTCATGTTGTTTTCTACGACGTTGTGATGCAGGGAGGAGCGGCCTGTCTTCTTGCGCGAGAAAGCCTCTCACATCTACGCCACAGGCGGTCGCACACAGTTTGACAACAACAAAACAACAACAACGACAGCAACAACAAAAGTAATGATGATAATAATAATAATAATAATAATAGTGCTTCTCTGTCAATGGCTGATGCATTTCTGCACATGCGCCTCCATCGTCTCACCCGTGAGGGGAGTACGAAGAATTGACGATAAGCTCTAATGACACCCCCGCAAGGGCAGTTCCAACACTTCCAGACGGGCCGGTATGTTCAATGAAAATACTGGTCCAGACGGATCGGTATGTTCAATGAAAATACTGGTGGCACCGACGGGAATCGAACTGGCGACAGGGCAATAATAATAATAATAATAATAATAATAATAATAGTGCTTCTCTGTCAATGGCTGATGCATTTCTGCACATGCGCCTCCATCGTCTCACCCGTGAGAGGAGTACGAAGAATTGACGATAAGCTCTAATGACACCCCCGCAAGGGCAGTTCCAACACTTCCAGACGGGCCGGTATGTTCAATGAAAATACTGGTCCAGACGGATCGGTATGTTCAATGAAAATACTGGTGGCACCGACGGGAATCGAACTGGCGACAGGGCCCAGATGGTAGAACTTGACCACTGGGCTATCACGGTGTCAAAATAATAATAATAATAATGATAATAATAATAGTAATAATAATAATAATAATAATAATAATAATAATAATAATAATAATAGTCCTTGTTGTTCCTGATGTTGTTGTTTGAGCAGCTACTTCATGGGCAAAACCGGCAGCCAGGTATGTATGTATGTATGTATGTATGTATGTATGTATGTATGTATGTAAGTCTAGCATGAACCCCTAACCCTAAGCCAAGCCTTACTTACTGCCCGCGCTGCCTCGCGAACTGCAGCTAAGTCCTAACGTAGCATTAGCCCTGAACCCTAATCCAAGCCTTACTTACTGCCCGCGCTGCCTCGCGAGCTGCAGCTAATCCTAACCCTAGCATTAACCCTTAACCCTAAGCCAAGCCTTACTTACTGCCGCAGGAGCGCGCGCTGCCTCGCGAGCTGCAGCTAAGTCCTAACCCTAACCCTAACCCTAACTTTCACTCTTAACCCTAACCCAAGCCTTACTTACTGCCACAGGAGCGCGTATGTATGCATGTATGTACGTATGTGTTTATGTAGTTGCCGGGCCAGATGTTTTTCTCGCTGCTGTTCGGGACGATTGGCTATTGGCTAGTGGGCCTTCAAGCTAGCGGCGACCGGTCCAGACAGACAGATAGATAGATAGATAGATAGATAGATAGATAGATAGATAGATAGATAGATAGATAGATAGATAGATAGATAGATAGGTAGATAGATAGATAGATAGATAGAGATAGATAGATATAGATAGACATGTAAGTAGATAGACAGACAGACAGATATATAGATATATAGATAGATAGATAGATAGATAGATAGATAGATATAGATAGATAGATATAGATAGATAGATAGATAGATAGATAGATAGATAGATAGATAGATAGATAGATAGGTAGATAGATAGTTGTTTTTCTCGCTGTTCGGAACGATTGGCTATTGGCTAGTGGGCCTTCAACCTAGCGGCGACCGGTCCAGATAGATAGATAGATAATGGATAGATAGATAGATAGATAGATAGATAGATAGATAGATAGATAGATAGATAAATAGATAGATAGATAAATAGATACATAGATAGATAGATAGTTGTTTTTCTCGCTGTTCGGAACGATTGGCTATTGGCTAGTGGGCCTTCAAGCTAGCGGCGACCGGTCCAGATAGATAGATAGATAGATGGATAGATAGATAGATAGATAGATAGATAGATAGATAGATAGATAGATAGATAGATAGATAGATAGATAGATAGAAAGATAGATAGGTTGATAGATAGATAGATAGATAGATAGATAGATAGATAGATAGATAGATAGATAGATAGATAGATAGATAGATATGATAGATATGATAGATAGATAGATAGATAGATAGATAGATAGATAGATAGATAGATAGATAGATAGATAGATAGATAGTTGTTTTCTTGCTGTTCGGTGCGATTGATCTCCAAGCTAGCGGCGACCGGTCAAGAACATGCAAGATAAACGACTACTACTTTTTAAACAGTGTATTTTCTCACTTACTTACTTACTGTTCCCAAGCTAGCGGCGCCCAGGAGGGAGAGAGAGAGGGGGGGGGGGGGAGAGAGAGAGAGAGAGAGGATAGAGAGAGAGGGGGGGGGGGGGAGGTCAAGAACATGCAAGATAAACAACTACTACTTGATAACATGTGTATTTTCTCACTTACTTACTTACTCACTTACTTCCTTACCTAGAACGGCCAAGAACATGCAAGATAAACAACGACTACTTGATAATAACATGTGTACTTTCTCACTTACTTACTTACTCACTTACTTCCTTACCTAGAACGGTAAAGAACATGCAAGATAAACAACTACTACTTGATAACCTCTGTATTTTTTCACTTACTTACTTACTGACTTACTTCTTAACCTACCAATGAACGATAAATAGGCTCAAGGAATAGATGCGTGATGATGCACGATGAAGACGAACGATGACGAACGATGATGAATGATGATGATGCACGATGATGAACGATGACGAACGATGATGAACGATGATGATGAACGATGATGAACGATGATGATGAACGATGATGAACGATGATGAACGATGATGAATGATGATGATGAACGATGATGAACGATGATGAACGATGATGAATGATGATGATGAACGATGATGAACGATGATGAACGATGATAAATGATGATGATGAACGATGATGAACGATGATGAACGATGATGAACGATGATGAACGATGATGAACGATGATGAACGATGATGAATGATGATGATGAACGATGATGAATGATGATGATGAACGATGATGAATGATGATGAATGATGATGAATGATGATGATGAACGATGACGAACGATGATGAATGATGATGATGAACGATGATGAACGATGATGAACGATGATGAACGATGATGAACGATGATGAACGATGATGAACGATGATGAATGATGATGATGAACGATGATGAACGATGATGAACGTTGATGAACGATGATGATGAACGATGATGAACGATGATGAACGATGATGATGAACGATGATGAATGATGATGAATGATGATGATGAACGATGATGAACGATGATGATGAACGATGATGAACGATGATAATGAACGATGATGAACGATGATGATGAACGATGATGATGAACGATGATGAATGATGATGATGAATGATGATGAACGATGATGAATGATGATGATGAGCGATGATGAATGATGATGAAGGATGATGAATGATGATGAACGATGATGAATGATGATGAATGATGATGAACAATGATAAACAATGATGAACAATGATGAACAATGATGAACAATGATGAACGATGATGTTAGGTTCTGTGGTTTCGCGCTGTGTCTGGTGCTAGATACCCTGACCGGATGGATAGATGGATAGCTAGATAGGTAGCTAGGTGGATAGATAGATAGATAGACAGACAGACAGATAGATGAGATATCGACTAATGTCAGAAAAAAGGAGCTTCTGATTTCGTCAACCAAGGAAGTCTGTGGGTAAAGTATTAACCCGATGCCCAGCTAAGCCGTGATGTTTGCACGGAAGGGACTGAGGCGATACCAAATCTCCCTAGTACCAGGCGGGGCCAGGGCTCGTTCCATAAGCGCCCCTTGCAGAACGAGCTCCCACCTCCATTACAGAGGACCCAGTAAGCAGATGGAGTTTCGAGACTGTTCGACAGTCTAGTATAAACCGACAGAGCACTGTGGGTTTTATTCCAGATAGATAGATAGATAGATAGATAGATAGATAGATAGATAGATAGATAGGTAGGTAGGTAGGTAGGTAGGTAGGGAGGTAGGTAGGTAGGTAGGTAGGTAGGTAGGTAGATAGATAGATAGATAGATAGATAGATAGATAGATAGATAGATAGATAGATAGATAGATAGATAGATAGATAGTGTTCTATACTCTACTCCGTTGTGTCTATGCATTTGCGTCATACATACATACATACATACAGACATACATACAGACATACATCCATACATACATACATACAGACAGACAGACAGACAGACATATATACATACATACATACATACATACATACATGCATACAGGCATACATACACACTGTTGGATATGATGGGTTCTGTCGTTTCGCGCTGTGTCTGGTACTGCAGGCATTGACCTGTGTTCTATGTACTCTACTGCGTTGTACTAGTCACGTAACTTGTCTATGCATTTTTATCGGTCACCTCCACAAAATGTGATCAGGTTACCGATAAAACTACATATGCGGCGCGCCAACTTTGACGTGTTTTGCGGGCTCGCCGGCCCGGGTCGCCCGCAAAACACGTCAAATTTGTGGCTAGCCGCATAATA
>WBZZ01001274.1:142500-165000 GCA_019918135.1 Paulinella micropora
TGACGCTCAATGATATGGTCCGGTGCACAATGGTAAAAGCGTAACGTGCACAATTGACTTGGATTACCCATTACCGTTACTACTAATTATGACTTAGTAAAATGTTACCGCACATAAAAATCAATCATAATTACGACTTAAATAGTAACTCGATGTTGCCTGTCCAACGCTCCCCCTTAATTAAATGTCAATTGTATTATTGGATAACTTCGTAAATCGTGTCTGACTGAGTAAGCATAACGTCAAATAAAAGCTACACATACGCGACTCAAAACGTAGAGAGTCATAAATTACGAATCCACACGAATCCTCAATTCCTCGCCGCGAAAGCATCTCGATCCAACGGGTCGATTAAATTGAAGTAAAAGGACTCGTTTATAAATGACAAACTCGTACTTGCAAAATGAAAGCAATAATTACGTAATAGCAAACTTGAAGTTGCTTTTCGCGCGTAAATTACATTAAAAACTGATTACTCGATTAGCCCTCTGATAACTGCTGACAATATGGCGGCAGTCCGTGCCCAACGCGATAATGCAGTCGCAAGTCGTTGCAGTTGTGGTCAAAACTTCATCCATATTCGACTCCTCCATTCCGTCCGACTTCTGCTATCCCGCTCTTGTCGTCCACGATCGATTGTGACTGATCGTCACGCGCCTCGTCAAACGCTCGAATTGAAGTCCACGGGATCATTCATCTCGCCTCAAACGAACACCTATATAGAGACATCGCCTGCAGAGAAAATACTCACACTCACACAAAAGAACATCATGAGGATTTTCCGTTAAGAAGGTTTATGATTTAAGAGTGATCACGAATTTACTAACCAAGTACTCAAATTGGTCCTTAGGTACATGTTTAGTTAATACATCTGCTATCTGCTTCTTAGTTCCTACTTTTACAAACCTTACTTCTTTATCACGATGTGCGTACCCTAACCCTAACCATACCCCATACCCCATACCCCATACCCCACACCCCACACCCCATACCCCATACCCCATATCCCATACCCCAAACCCCACACCCCATACCCCATACCCCTACCCCATACCTCATATCTCATACCTCATACCCCATACCCCATACCCCATACCCCATACCACATAAAAGAAAGTAGGCAAGAAAGGGAAAGAAAAAAAGGAAGTGAGGAGGCAACTAATGTTTAAGTGCATGGGGATGCCATATGGCAACAAAAATTGCCATATGGCAACCGCGTTTCAGTAGCAAATGTTCAAAAAATTCTATCGCTTGAACCGGAGCTGTTTTTATTGAATAAAGTCAAAAACCTTGAAGCAAAAGTGTACGGGAAGCGAGTGTGAAAATTTCAGGAAAAATCTTTGAGTTGAAGTTATTATTTTTTTTTTAATAGACGGGTGCCCTCATACTGCACCTTTTCCACGTGAACGTGCCACAAAATGATTTTTTAGCAGAAACATGGAGGTGGGTGACCCCCTATCCGTGGCTGTAGAGAAGCTGGGAAAGGCTTGGGCACGCCAAAAATTTGGCGATCCTCTCTACAAGGACATTAGTGCTTTGGGTGTTTTGAAGGAAAAAGAAACCAAGCACAAGAAAGCACTTGTTACCCTTCACTTTGACAAGCAGGACTATTTCTTCTTTTCCAAGCTTTTGCGACCAAAGCCCAACCATGCCGGGTCAGACCTGCATTTTGTCAATGCTGCGGGAGAAGAGGTCAAAGGTGAGGTTTCAGATGAGGAGGAGGAGGAACCTCAGAACCCTCAACCCGAAGTGAAAGATGATGTTCCCCAGGAAGACGAAGACAGTGCTGAGGAAGAGGGAGGTGAAGAAGAAAACCTTCCCTCGTACAATCCGTGTCCATATTCACAAGAAGAAGTAGATGGGGAGACTGCCAAACTATTGGCCAATGATATGAAGTGGAACGTGGGTCCACATGTGGTGGATTGGGGAGCTGGTCGCCCTGTACATAAGGCCAAGACCACCTTGGCACACGATGCGGGACCCTGCATGTAAGCTCTTTCACCCTTCTCCCCTCTGCGCTCTCACTTCAAAAAAAAAAAAATTCAGTCAACCTCACATTCACCATGACTTTTTGAATGGTTTTCTTTTTGTTCTTTTTTTTTTTAAATTTGTTGTCGTTTCAGGGAATTATAGTTACAAAGTCATACTTTTTGTCTGCTTTTGCTAACCTGTTTTCTCTCTTTTTCGTATGTCCCATTACAATACAATTTCAGGTTTTTTTTGCACCCCCCTGTCATTTTTTTTTCCTCTTTCGTTCATAGGCACTTTCTTCACTTCTTGCCGCATGAAGCAGTTCATACCATCGTTCGCCTGACTAACGAGGAGCTGGAGAAGGAGCGAGAACCCCGTCTGCGGCAGGCCCTCACCTTTCAGGAGTTTTTAGTCTTCATTTGGCTCCTTATCAAAATCTCTCTGGCGGACCGAGGTCGTAGGCGTGCACACTGGGCCCCCACATCAGGACACGGTGCAGACGGGCTTCGGGGGATGGATTTGGTACATAATGGGGTGCAATCGGTTCGATGCTATCTTGAAAAATTTGAGGCTAGGCCCCCCTGCAAATGAAGAGGACCCTTTTTTGCCAGTTCGTTCATTCATGCAGGCCGTGGATGCCACAGCACGTAAAGCCATAGTCCCGGGCAACATTCTCGTGGTAGATGAGAGTGTGGGTCAATTTACGGGGGTGGGTATGCCAGGCCAAATGGTTGTCCCCCGCAAGCCTATTTCTGTTGGCAGAGAATATCATACCGTGTGTGATGTTGAAACAGGCATATGCATAGGCATGGAATGTGTGGAGGGTAGGGATAGGGATAGGCTAAAAGAATTAGTAGATGAGTTTGGGGTCACTACTGCTACTACTTTGCGCCTAACAAAACCATGGTGGGGGCGTGGTCGAATTGTGGTGATTCGTGGTTTGCTTCTGTTAAGACAGCTACTGAAGTGAAGAAGAGGGGGTTAGATTTTGTAGGCCAGGTGAAGACTGCGCATTCAGGGTTTCCCAAAATGCTTTTGTGGAGTCAGAGGGGTCCTAAGAAAGGCGATTTAGCTTCAGCCACATGCATGCATGAGGGGGTGGAGCTGCTTGCAATCAATCAAAACGATCACAACCAGCAGCAAATTATCGCAACTTGCTCCACAACTTTGCCTGGCAAACCCAGAGAGGCCCGTTTTAGTGTCAATGATTCTCGGGTTCCGCGCTGTAAGGCTGTGGCCCTTTATTATTCAGCTTTTAATGCAGTTGATGTATTCAATGCCGTGCGCCACGGGTCCTCTTCCCTCAATCTCACCCTTGGAATGCAGGATTGGAAGAGGGCCGATTTCATGAATTTGCTTGATTTCATTATCACGAATGCCTACAAACATTTTATTTTTTTTAGTCAGTCTGTTTTGTCCAAGTATGTAGCCTCAAAAGGAACTACCAGGCCTGGGTATTTCAAACTTTTGCTTGCAGACTCCCTCATCTTGCATGGTAATGAGGGTAATTCTATCCCTGCCCTCGCACAGCCTGCCCCCAGCCAGCCTAACATGCAGGATAGCTTTGCCCCATGCATGCAACTCCTCAAATACCCACAGGTACCCATGGCAGACAAAATGAGAAAGAAAAGGGAGCTAGGGCACAACTATAACGAAGGTTTGGAGAGGTCAAAAAGACGTAAATGTGTCGTTTGTCTGCATGCCTTTTCAGAGAAGAAGGTATCTTTACACTATGTTTTATTGTGCTACCTGTGGGCCAGATGTGCCGCTGTGTGTGTGTGTGGGGGGGGGGGGGGGCGGGCGAACATGTCATTCGTGGCACAAACAGCACGGAGTCCCTCAAAAAAATGTAAAACTCCGTCGTATTAATTAATCTGACTCTTAATGACCTTGTGGTTGCCAGGTGGCAACTCAGCTGAAAATCATTTTCAAAGGGGGGGCGGCAGACAATGGACATTGGGCACTAAAAACTTTTGTAATAAATTTTATTTTATTTTAATACTTGAAAATGAAAGAAATAGCTGTATTATTAATAAATTTCACGATTTCATTATTTTTTTCTTCTTCTGAAGTATTTGAAAGCCGGTTGCCACATGGCAACCATGCACATGCACTGTAATGCCCCCAACGATAGCTCGTAAAAAGTCGGTAATACAACCAAACACAGTCCTCAAAAGATGAGAATGATGTCTCGTTATATTAGCTCAGTGAAACCAAAAAGGAAAACGGCAACAGACCAGGAATAAAATGGCATCAGGTCCAATCCGGACAAATAATACTGAAAAACAAGCTGGTGCACCTGTCACCAGGAAAAGGTACTTTTAGCGTCTATCCGTGGGTCGATGCGCTGTGTGGCATGACTCCATAGCGCATACTATTTGCAGAAAGAAATCAGAAGGTGTATGACGAAAATGCTATTTCCGTCATAAAAGGGGGTACTGTAGGTATCACCCCCGGATAGCCGGTAAAAAGTACCTTTCCTGGTGAGGTGCACAATTTCAGTATTATTTGTCCGGATTGGACCTGATGCCATTTTATTCCTGGTCTGTTGCCGTTTTCCTTTTGGCTTCACTGAGCTAATATAACGAGACATCATTCTCATCTTTTGAGGACTGTGTTTGGTTGTATTACCGACTTTTTACGAGCTATCGTTGGGGGCATTACAGCACTTAAACACTAAGAAAGAAAGAAGGAAAAGCAGAAGAAGAGGAAGAAGAAGAAGAAGAAGAAGAAGAAGAAGAAGAAGAAGAAGAAAGAAGAAGAAGAAGAAGAAACAGAGAAAGGAAAGAAAGGAAAGAAAAAAAGAAACAAGGAAAGAGGAAAGAAAGAAAGAAAGAAAGAAAGGATGGAAGGATGAAAGAAAGAAAGAAAGAAACAACGAAAGAAAGAAAGAAAGAAAGAAAGAAAGAAAGTCTTCTTCCTCTTTTTCTTCCTCTTTTTCTTCCTCTTTTTCTTCCTCTTCTTCTTCTTCCTCTTCTTCTTCTTCTTCTTCTTCTTCTTCTTCTTCTTCTTCTTCTTCTTCTTCTTCTTCTTCTTCTTCTTCTTCTTCTCCCTCTTCTTCTTCTCCCTCTTCTTCTTCTTCTTCTTCTTCTTCTTCTTCTTCTTCTTCTTCTTCTTCTTCGTCTTCTTCTTCTTCCTCTTCTTCTTCCTCTTCTTCTTCCTCTTCTTCTTCCTCTTTTTTAGTTCTTCTTCCTCTTCTTCTTCCTCTTCTTCTTCCTCTTCTTCTTCCTCTTCTTCTTCCTCTTCTTCTTCCTCTTCTTCTTCCTCTTCTTCTTCCTCTTCTTCTTCCGCTTCCTCTTCCTCTTCTCCTTTCTCTTCTCCTTTCTCTTCTCCTTCCTCTTCTCCTTCCTCTTCTCCTTACTCTTCATTCTGTCTGTGTTTGAAATTTCTTGTTTGTTTGACTACTTTGATTGAAATGTGTGGTCTCGTTTTAAAAAAATCCATGTGTTTTCCCCCTTTTTTGCGGTTGAAAAAACAAATTATGAATTCCATTTTTGCATGCAGAACAGCTGAACAAGAGGACTGTGCAAAATAGTGTTTAGTTACACAAAAAAACAGATATCTGCGCTTGTGGGTTGTAAACAAACCATTCACCACATTTGCATCTACTGGTTTTTCCCAGGGTCGCCATTTTGGTACCGGATGTGTCATCTTGGTCCCCCAACAAAACCCTCACCCCATGTAAAACGGTCTATAAGTGCTCCTGGCTAAGCAGTCCGCCACGGTGGCTGCCACCGATGACCAGGTAGTTCTTGGCTTTGCTTTTATGCACAAAAGCTCCACATTGGAAATTTCTCATGTGACCCTTTTATGCTAAAAGCTCTACATAGTGTTTCAAGCTGTTTTAATTGCAAAGGTGAGGTTGACATCCAGCTTGGAGGTGTCGTGCACTGTGAGATTGACAATCATCTTCTTCACGAACCATCCGCTTCGTCTGTACTATCCCCAACGATAGCTCAATGGAAGAGTAAGTCGGTAATATAACCAAACACAGTCCTCAAAAAAGAGAATGATGTCTAGTTATATTAGCTCAGTGACGCAAAGACAAAAAGCCGCCAAAAGACCAGGATCAAATTGGCATTTCAGACGTGTCCGGCCAGACGAAATCTATAAATAAGTTTTTTACCGGATAATTCGGGGGGTGATGTCCACAGTACCCCCTTCCAGTTTTTTATGGCGGAACTTCGTTTCCGACATAATACACTTTGAACTGATTTCTTTTCTGACTAAGATTCGTTTAGAGTTATGTATGAAGATACATCAACCCACGAATTAGCCGTTATAAAAGAACAATGATACTTGCCCCGGTACCAATCGTATATATACTCTAGCACATTCAGTATCTATATTAAAATCTTCCTCTTTCTTCTGTCGATAAGATATTTGTGCAGTAAACTATGTCCAAGTATAATGTTTTATGGTTGAGTAATAATGTAAGGTGGCCATTTCCATATATATGTAATAACCGGTCGTCGGTTTCCAAAATACATTTACTTTTTGTGAAGACATACCCTTGTATAAATCGGTATCATTCAATATAGTGTCAGGTGATCAAGTCTGACGACTATATCCGAAGTTGGGTTGAGTGCGCCCTAACCTTGCGATATGCCGATACAAGTAGAGATCGATGGAATCCGGTGTAGCAGTTCATGTTATTAAAATATATCAGTTCTTGATTAGACTGTAGAGTCTTTAATGAGATCATCATTCTGGTACTAATGCGGGTCGTATCCAGGAAACACCATCGCTCACTCAAATAGCGATCCCGTAACGGTGCTGTTTCGTGGCCGTCTCGTCTGTCTCTGCCGAAGCAAGAGAATAGAATGCCTATTTTTTGTCAGCTGTGTCTTGTTAATCTCTAGAAGAATGAATGCTGTAGTAGCTTTAATATCTAAGTAAGGTTGTCGGGACGATATTGGATCCATGCTATGTTTGCAATCGATCAGGTCCACAATACTTCTAGAGAAAACAAAATACTTACTATAGACGCCGTTTACGCGCGCGGACTCCTTTACCTGGTGGAGGACCTCCAACCAAAATTAAGTCTAAGGTAGACTGTTCGAGGACGTCCCAAATTTTGTGAGGGATTGCGCCTTGTGCCAAGTCAAAAGGAATGTCCAGCACCCCTCGTGGTAGTGCTTGTATGGTCCACGCGGTATGATCTTTATCTGTGGGAGATATGGTATCATCCCATGTCTCAAGTTTCTTGGCGTCTTTATATACTGGAAGGTATTGTCTTACTTTAGGATCTTCCACTGGATCCAGACTCCTCCAGAAATGTAAGACTGGTTGTATTATTTGTGCCGCAGTCGAAATTCGATTCGATCGCGTATGGCGTTTGTGAGGTACTGCCATGACTCTCATGAGATATAAATCTGAGAGCGTGTCATCGGCTACGTGTTGAGCCGCAGGCCTCACCAAGTAAAAAGCGTCTTTGGCCCATGAAATATGTCCAATCGCATCTCCTTCTTTCCAACTGGGGTGAACGAGAGTATCATTGCCTGCGCGAGGGTCTTGATCTCCGTCATCGCTCCCCTCTGATGGACTCCTTGCGAACGTGCCGTCCTTATCGCCTTTCTCGGTCGGTCGTAGATAAGGTCATTTTGCGCTCTCCTTATTTGCGCCTCCGTGAACTTTCCTTCCGGCACGTTCGACTCCACCCTTTTGCGGGTCTGAGTCCCCGCCGCTTTTTTGCGGTCGGTGGCCCGCTTGTTCTCCAGCTCAGCCTCCTCCTTCTCCGCAATTGGTGCCCTGTAGGCATCCCGTTCCGAGATATCCTCTGACGGATTGGTGGGACCTCTTTAAAGTCAGCCTCCATCCGTTTGAGTGCTTGATCAACTGACTCATCTTCAAGTAGGAAGGGATCATACTTAATCAGCCTTCGTACATTGACTATTTGAACTTTCCCTCTGCCCCTGATTTTATAATTCAAAGGCCCCATCTGTTCCATGATCTGGTATGGTCCTTTCCAGTGGATGAACAGCTTCGAGCTGACTCCCTGAGGAACCTGAGGATGATGCAGTAGTACAATATCCCCGACCTGAAATCTGACTTGATCCAGGTGTGCCTGCCTGACACCTTCAGCATCAGTCTTCCTGCGCTCCGCCTCCCTATGCGCCCGCCTCCATCTTCGCCCGAAGTCTCACCCCAAACAGCTCATCCTGATCTGCCCATGAATCTTTTGGGTGCAGCAGTGAGGCTGGGATGGCGGGCTCACGCCCATATACCAATTGGTATGGCGAGACGGAACCTTTTGAACCACCTAACGCTGTAGAGGGTAGGCAATTCATAGCAAAGGCAAACGAGGATGCTGCCTCCACCCATGCCTTTTGGTTCTCCTTCTTCATACAATACATCTTCAGCGCGGCCTTGAGGGGTCTATGCACCCGCTCTATCTTGCCGTTCGCTCTGGGGTTATAGGCGGTGACATATTGCCATTTCATGCCGTAATATGCAGATAGCTTGTCGATGACTTCATTATTAAAGTCAGAGCCTCGATCTGAGCATATTTTCTCGGCACCCCAATCTGTGAGATGATCCTGTCAATCAACGCCTTGGCTGTTGTTTCTCCCGTAACGTCTTTGACTGGGACCACCCATACATAGTTGGTGGCTCTGTCTATGGCCGTTAGAAGGTATCTGTAACCTTGCGTCGTGACCGGGAAAGGTCCTACATGATCAGTGTGTAAGAACTCGAACATTTCTAAGTGTAAAGGAAAAGTCCCGATCAGGCCAAAATTCGCCTTCAATGGTGTTTTGGATGTCTTGCATGGGATGCATGCATTGACCTGTTCATCAATATTCTCCTTCATCTTCTTCCATCAGAATCGTCTCGAAATGAACATATGCGTTCTTTGTCGGCCCGGGTGCGCCAGTAGTGGGCAGTTATGAGCAGCGACAAAAATGATGTGTCTTAGTTTCTCAGGAACCCAGAGAGTCCATTTGTCTGGTTGTGATGCAAAGCGCCCGTGTTGGCCTTTGTACCACAAGAGACCGTCTCTCCACCCCATCTCCTTCTGTTGCTCCTTAATCTCCTTCGTCATTTTCAGCTCGTTCGGGTTCTTGTATAGCTGTATTAGCTCTTTGAACTCAAGATCGCGAGCCTGTTGCTGTCTCCATGCAGTGGGTGAGGCTATGTGGATATCCCATCCTCTAGTTGCACTCCTATCCTCTCAGGGTTTTCGTCTAACTCCTCCTTGTTCTCCTGCGGGGGTTCCACATATGCTTCTTGCTTAATCTCTTCTTGTTTTATCTCCGCCTTCATATTCTCATATGCTTCATAGGACCACTCAGCATCCTCGAGGACATGTGCTGTACAACATATCCCATGATCCGGACCTTGCGGGCTATGACGTAGACCCGATCGGTTATATCGGACCCCTCTCGCCATCTGCATCGACTCGATATGATGCACTTCGTATGTGCAGTCTGGGGATAAATCCTCCATTTCTGCTGATGATACGAGAGCTGCCACTTCTGAGTGAAACTCTAGCCTGGAGAGGCTGTCAGCGACAAAATTTCGCTTGCCGGGTAGATGGACCATTGTAAAATTGAAACATGACAAGAATGCCTGCCATCTCGCTAGACGGCCAGTCTGTTCATGATTCATCAGCCATAGTAAATTCTGGTGATCAGTCCTTACTATAAACTGAGGTCCACCCCATAAATACTCTCTCAACCGTTTGAGGGCCCAGACCACCGCCAGTGCCTCTCTCTGTTTCGTACAATAGTTTCGCTCCGCCGAGCACAACTTTCTACTTATAAACATGATCGGGCGCAACTTTTCCTCCTCATCTTCCTGTTGTAAGACTGCGCCGATCGCGAACTTTGATGCGTCTGTGTCGACTACGAATTGCTTCGAAAAGTCGGGCATCATCAGCACGAGTCCGCCATCATCAGCACGAGTCCGCCATCCTTCGGATCTTTGTAGATGAGATCTTTGAGCGTGTTGTACGCTTCTAAGGCTTCATCATCCCACTTCTCAAAATCACCGAAATCGATCATTCTCTCCAACTTAGCCCGAGTTGCACCCCAATTGGGTATGAACTGGCTGTAATATTGCGCCATCGCAAGAAATGAGTGCAGCTCTGTGCGATTCTTCGGCCTCTGCCGGCTCATGATCTCCTCCCTCTTCTTTTTGGACATCGAGACTCTATTGTAAGAGATTTCGTACCCCAAATATGTCACGCTTCTCTTTGCGAGTTGACATTTCTTCAAATTACATTTCAGGCCAAATAGTTTGATACGCCTGAAAATGTCTGTTAGGTGGTCGATGTGCTCTTCCATCGTATTGGAGTACACGATAATGTCATCGATGTAACAAAATGCGTACTCTCCCGCCTTCTGTCCTCTTCTCCTCATGAAACCTCCCTCTGTCTGGTCATCATATTTGCTACTCAGCATGCTTTGCATCGCTTTCTGAAAGAGTCCCGGGGCATGTTTGAGTCCCATCGGAAGTACTTTCCACTGATATATCTCCATTCCTACTACAAATGCAGTCAGCCATCTGGACTTTTCATCCAGTGGAATTTGCCAGAAGCCATTCTTCAGATCAATGACTGAGTATAGCTTGGCGTTCCGCAATACTCGCCTTCCTTCTTCAAGAGTAGGTAATGGATTTCGTTCCTCCTCTAAAATTTTATGGACGCGGGCATAGTTAACCGTTAAGCGCCATTCTCCTCCCGGTTTAGGCACCAGTCTCGGTTGGGAAACTATTGGAGATGTCGATCTCTCAATGAAATCCTCATCGAGTAACTGCCGCGCTTGTTCTTCTGCGATCTTTGCTTCATGTATACTCAGATTTGCCCGTCGTGGCGCCGGTGAAGGCTCAGCACCTGGTATTTTACAAATAACCGCGGTGAAGTCTTCCGGCTTGACACCTCCCGCTTGAGGGGGGTCAAAAATCATTTTGCCTTCAATCTCTCT
This sequence comes from Paulinella micropora, assembly GCA_019918135.1. NCBI lineage: Eukaryota > Cercozoa > Imbricatea > Euglyphida > Paulinellidae > Paulinella > Paulinella micropora. The sequence goes on from WBZZ01001274.1 coordinate 153,396, forward strand.
TTCAAAACCTCTTTCTCCTTCTCCGTACCTGCTCCTCCTGCCAATTTCTCGTCTATCGCCGCCTTAAACTCCTCCTCTGACATTCTCTTGTGATGCTTGAGGGGTGCTCTGTCCTCCTCCAAGCCCAACTCTTCTTCTGATATATCGTCCATTCCCGTTTTTTCATATGTGGCAGTGTCTGGTTCGTCGTCCTCCGCCAGACCTACCAACATATCTATTAATCTCGCATATTGCAACGGAGCTTTTCGGGTGTAGAAACCATCGAAGCATGTGAATGCTTGAGGAATCAATTTCAACTTGTCCTGGTCTCTGAGCTTCCGCTTGTATGCACTGCTCTGCTCACGAGTCCCGAGACGACAAGCCACCACTAAGTGTTGCTTCCGTGAGGGCACCGGTATCGGATGATCAATAAGCCGGTCCCGTATCTCCTGCGCCTATATCGCCTTCTCATTGTACGGGAGTATGACCGTATATGGTTTATTATTTTCAAAAAGAGTGCGCAGGCACTTTTTCACTTCTGTCAGTGAGCGCGGCCACGTAGGCTCGTCACCCCAGAATTCGGTAATAAAGCTTTTAATATCTTCTGCCGGGATATCAGGGAGTCGTCCCCTTCTCCTCGGTATAAACTCCTCTGTCCTTCTCTTCCACCTTTACGTGAAAGCAATACCCGTTGGTAATATATACATCGGCCCCTGCTCCTTCTTCAAATCTCGCCAACGATGGGCACCTTTTTCCCATGCATATAATCTCCTCTTTCCTCTTTTCAATGAGATCGTCTATCGACTTTTTATCCCATTGTGTAGAGACTGTAGCCGTATAGACCTCCGCCTCTCTCTTGTCTGACAGGTTTGAACCATCTTTAGACACCGCATCCGTTGGCATATATGCCTCATAATGGCCACCTGTTTCCCTTCCGATGCTACCCCTAGGTGTAGGGCCTCGTATGAGTCAATAGCATGGAGAGAGTCGACAGTATATTCTTCTCCTGGCTCTACGCCGTATATGACTCTTTTGGCGGCGCAATCAATCACTACGTTCATTGTCGCCAGTTGGTCGTACGACAAAAGAACAGATCCGTGGTATTCGGGGACAACGTAAAAGTCCACTCGATATACTCGTCCGGATTTCAATTTAAAATTTAAAGTGATGATGCCCGTTATATCCGTCCGACTACTAACTCCTTTTCAAGGTGCCAGATGATTTTTTCATATTAGTTTCTAACCACGCATGGTGTTTCGTAGTAAATTTCCGGCCGACAATATTAATATTCGCCATAGTATCATTACCAACGTTTATAAAGGTATTTAATGTTTCACAAAAAAGGTTCGTATAGCATAAAGCGTCTGGCCGGTGACTTTTTAAGGCCAATACAAGGAGCTTGTATTCTAAAATCTGTATCCTTTTCTCGAGGTTCGCCTCCTCCTCCCTTTCCGACGTTTTTGTAATGTCTTTTTGGGTATTGTTCACAGGCGAAGGATGATTGTCCTTGCTTTCTCTGTTTGAGACCGTGAGGAGAGGTTGATGTCCTCCATCCTCCTTGTCTATTGTCTGTCTCGGCAAGTTGATAAGATTGATTGCAGGTTCTATTCTTACTTTCTTCTGCTATGGCTGCGACAGGCCCGCCTGCTTTCTCTTTGCCAGCGCTTTACTCGCCTGCCTATTAGCAGCATGCACTGTTTGTTGTCGTGATGGGTGTACTGGTATTGTACTACCTTTGAGTTGGTCTGTGGCCTGCTGTGGGCTCTTAGACTCACTGGTACCCTTGGTTGGGACCTGCACAACGGTGTATCGTGCAATGCATGTTGTTCTGTTTTCTCCCTCATTCTCTAGTCATTGGACTACCTCAAATCTGTTACCTGAGTCGGCATCAGTGTCGGTAGTGGTTGCGCCTGATGTCGCATAGGCCTGTGGTGCTGAGGAACTCGAGCTTGAGCTCGAGCCGTCTGCCCAGCCACCATCTCTGTGGTACGGGCGCTCTGCGCTGCCGTATCCACCTCGGCCAACCCATCTTCCTCCTCCTCTACCTTGAAATACACCTCTTCCTCCTGCTCTTCTCACAAATCCTCTCTCCCCCCCGCGAGTGTATGTGCCTCGTGCGAAAGGGGCTCCTCCTCCTCGATTGATTCCTCTCCCTCCTCCTCTTCCTCGTGTTTCACCTCTTCTTCTACTTGCGGCTTCTATGGCTGCCGTCTTCTGATCATCTCTAGCGAAAAGAGAATTGATCGCGTCAGCTAGTTCGTGGTCATGGTCCGCGACATCCTGTAATTTCCACCCCTGATCATTGCGCAGTCGGCGCAGAACGGCGACGGTGTTGGTTTCGTCCGACCGTACGTTCTTGAGGAGTGTGTTTCGGATGCGGGTGTCCTCGACATCGTGGTTGTACGGGCATTTCTTATTTGTGTGTTTGAAGCATTGTGTGTGCCCACCAACGAATACAAGGTGTGTTAGCTTCACGACTGTTCTCTCTTGGTCGCTTTCCTAGAGATCGTTGCGTATGTGCGGCTTGCGGTTGAGCAGAAGCCGATGCAGAACCGATCAAGGATGCTGTCTGGCTGTCGAGCCTCTGACAAGCGGTCATTACTTCGGTCCACAACATTTTTGGGCTCACGGCCTTAGTCGTGGCCTCAAAGACGCTCATCTCCAAAAAGTTCAAGTGCTTTACCTTGTCGAAGGTTTTGCAGTCTTGCATGAGCAGTGCGAGCTTATTTTTGTTGTAGACGTGCAAAGCATTGAGGAAATATAGGAGTATGGCTTTGTGGTTATAAAAGAGAGTGTACTGGGTGCCCACATTTGTTAAGACAGATGCAAGCTGAGTGACAGACTGCAACTGCTCCGATACTAAGTCGAAAATTTCAAACCCAATCAATGTGCCAGTGCACAAGTGTTGGTAATAAGTATCCACTTGCCTTAAAGTATCGAATGAGGGCAGCAATGGCCAGAGTACAACTCATCTCTGCATGTCCACCTTTCCTTGCTAGCTCCTCCTCTCCTCTGTACTTCTCGTAAGTTATACGATCAAAACCAGCTCCAAGGAGGGATCGATCACAGAGATGTTCTAGGACTTCATACTCCTGCTCCACCTCACACTGGTTTTGCTGGAAGCATCTGTCCATCTCATTGAACTTAGTCATGAGGGTCTTCTCTGTGTCAGCCTCATTGGCAGTGATAGCATAGAGCTTAAGGCCCCCTCCCCCAATTTTGATTTTAGCTAGGGCTGCCTGCAGCGCCTGCTTTTTCTTCTGAGAGTCAGTCAAGTTAATTACTGTTCCTCCCCCTTGGGGTCCTCCTCCTGTGGGTCCTCCTCCTGCTTTCTTGGGAGCTGGGTTAGATGTGGTAGGTGGAGCCGTTGGCTGTGGAGCCACCCGTGCTACTGCAATTGCCACAGCTATCTTCTCCTTCTGCTCCTTCTCCTCTTTCTGTCTCGTCTCTTCTTCTTTCACCTGTCGTGCTAGATGAGTCACGAACTGTGCAAGCCCTGTGGCACTAGAGAGGAAGTGTGCCTTTTCTCTCATGGAAGACTTATCAGCTCTGTTATTATTTGGGATTGTTGTGAGAGGGCCTTTAATGAGAGTGTGATTCTTCGTGTGGGCCCATTGTTTCCATGTTGGTTTTTGCTCCTTCCCCTCAAAGAGGCCCTTATGGAGTTGTGTGAGACGTTCAAGCACCTGACAAGACTGGTCAACCTCCTCGTAAACAGGATGTTGCCTTGTGTTGTCTTTCAGTGCTTTGTACATTTCGTTGTAAGCCCGTGTGAAGGCAGTTACAAAAGCCTCAAGGGCAAACTCAATGCCACTTTGGTTTCTACCTTCGAACTTCTTTCTAGATTCTTGATATCAGTGGGGACACCACAGACAGACAGCCATGCTGCAGTTGTGCGTTTATTTTTCCACTGTATGTCTGTGCGTTCATAAAATTCCGCAACGAGCACAGCAGCGTAGAGTGTTGCAGATATGTCGTATATGTCGCACAGTGTAAGAGTGTCGCCATACTTGATATCCTGCAATGGCACTCTTTCGTGCTCAAACCTCACTTTGTTGAAGAGAGGCTTCGCAAGGCCGGGAATTTCGATCAGGAGGTTGCTTTGACTTTGTCCTGGTCTATTCCTTTTCTCGTAAGGAATGTAGATGTGTGTTTTATAATAGGTTGGGTAGTTAAGGAAGAAGGACTCTTCATCATCATATGTAGCCAACTGTTCCCATGTATTTGGGATATTCTGGCCAACATCCTCCATCTCTCTCTCTGCCTCTGTCAATGGAGATCCTCCAGTCTGACCTGCACTCGCTTCTTGTGCATTACCCCCCCCCCCCCCCCTTGTCGACTCTACATCGGCTGTAAACGTATACTCCTCTCTCTCCTCTCCATCTCTATCCCCCCTCTCTTCTGAGTACTGAGTCTCCTGCTCCTCTCCTCCCTCACTAGGACCATAATCAGTTGGTGTCACACCAGCCTGCTCATTCTCGTCTTCCATCTTATGTTATGAGAGTCACGTCTGCTTTTTTTTTCTTCTTTTTTTTTCTCTGTTATTCTTATCACTCTCTCCTTCTTCCTTTTCTCTGTTGAAATAGTTATGGGGCGTCAGGCACTACACAGAGATAACGATAGTTTGGTCAAAAGAGCTGTTTTGTAGAAGTCAGTCTGTCGTCGGACAGTGCTTCGATATTTGTCTTGCTCTTGTGTGAGAGATATGTAATCTCCTCTGGTTTCTGCAGAGAAAATGCAAGGAAAATGGTTCAGAACAGAGAGTGGGAGTGCTTTGCTAGTTTTTCCTCTGTCTGTGTGTTTGTCTGATGTTTGTTTTGCACTTGTCCTACTTGGCTTTATGCAAGCAGCAAGAGGGAGTGGAGTAGGTGTGGTCTGGTGTCTTGTAGAAGAGCACACAGAAGCCAAATGTGCACAAGGGCTAAAGGTTATACCAGCTTGTGACAAATTGATTGCTTGTTTGTAAGTTTTTTGTTTGAGGATGAGTAGGAGTGCTTGTTTTCGTCTGATGTCTGTGCGACAGATCAGCGAAAAATAAATTTGTGCTTATCTGATGTCTGTGCGACAGATCAGAAAAGAAATCAGCCTTTAGCTATGGACTCCAAATGTACTATCCCCAACGATAGCTCAATGGAAGAGTAAGTCGGTAATATGACCAAACACAGTCCTCAAAAAAGAGAATGATGTCTCGTTATATTAGCTCAGTGACGCAAAGACAAAAAGCCGCCAAAAGACCAGGATCAAATTGGCATTTCAGACGTGTCCGGCCAGACGAAATCTATAAATAAGTTTTTTACCGGATAATTCGGGGGGTGATGTCCACACGTCGTCTTCGTCCGGTGATGCGTCGAACAAAAAGCCCTGCTCGGTCTGTTGCTACAATGATGAAATCGGTGGTTGTGCTGTCAACGATGGTTACCACAATTTTTTTTTGCAACGAAACATGCAACATGAATTTGCACACTTTTCAAAAGATTGCAGCTGCATCGGAGGTCAAGGAGTAATTAGTAAGTGATGAAAATGTATGTGTTTTTCAACAATTTTTGCTTTTATGCACAAAAGTGATTACAGTTGGTTTTGATTAAATTAGCTTTTCTGATAATTTTTTTTTACTAGTTTTAGTTTTAGAAACTGCTTCCGGAGCATTTCCGATCCAGATCAGGAAGGTTGTTTGCTAATCCTGTTCAAAGTGTACATGTCTTTTTGGTTTTTCTCAATGTACGCTTTTATGCATAAACTAGATAATTATAAATGATCTTTCCAGGATTTTCGATGATTAAATTTCAGGTTTCGAAGTGTACGTGCATGTCCAAACCTGTTTTGGGCTGCTGTTGTTCCTAGTTTAACAAGTTTTTTTTTTTTTTTTTTTTTTTTTTTTTTTTTTTTTTTTTTTGTTGTTGTTGTTGTTGTTGTTGTTGTTGTTGTTGTTGTTGTTGTTGTTGTTGCTAGAATTGGCATATGAGTTTACCTGGTAACGGACCAGAAAATCGCCGTACAATGGCAGGACCAAGACACACCGTCCGCTAGTTTCGGGGCCGGGGTGTGTTTTGATGCACCTCATATATATGCTAGATCTAGTAGATCTAGTAGATATGGTCGCTGATCAGAGCCCCCCAGAATGAATGCAACTAGTGCAAGGGACGCTGCCTTGCGGTTATTCACTTTTAGGCCTCGTCGTCCTGACAATACAACACTACGCTCCTTCGATAATTGCGGCAACTTCACACCCGACCGTTTCCCGTAATGTGAATCGGCCGCGGCGTGCAACAACCAAATGGCAAAGCGTCATTTCACAAATACCTAAATGCTCCATATCAGGCAGAGTGGGCCGTGAGAGAGACTCTTGAGTAGACTTGATTATTTTTCGCTATAAAAGGAGCGGGAACGTTTGTTCCAGCGAGAAAATTTTGAAGATTAGCAAGACAACCTTACCACTCTCAGATTTGCATTTTTTGTTTTGCACAAAAGTGCTTCTAGTTTCGTTTTTAAGGCATTACAAGAACCGATGTCAAACGAGAAGCCAAAGCGAATCAAGAAGCCTTCTGCAAAGAAGAGGCGTGCAGACGAGGATGCTGGAGACGACGGCGACGACTACCAAGGGGGAGGCAACCACGACGCGGCTGGAGGCAATCCGAGTGGACTTGGAAGCGCGGCAACAATGAGCAACCCTACCGGCATCCCAGCGCTAGCGACAGGCGCCGGCCATGATCAACCGCCCGGAAGCGCAGCTAGCAGCAGCAGCAGCAGCAACACTGTTACCACCCACGCATCGCCACCATCATCACCATCACCACTCACTGGCGGATCTGGCCATGGGGCACCGACACTGCAACAGCAGCAAGACACACTACAACGAGCAGCCTTGTTTCTCGGGGGATGCGCCAACACCGCTCCCACTGATCCCACTGCACGCACCTCCACAGCACATACACTTACAAACGCAGACTTAGGGCAGATGGTGAAGCTACTGCAGGCCGGAATCAACTCTACCTTCGCCGATCAAACGAACCGGCTATCTGAACATGTCAACGCAATGATCTTCCAAGCCAAGCAGGAGACTGGGCAACGGGACGCGAAGCTCATAGAGAAGCCTGTACATCGACGCTACTTTCAGGGAGGGAAGATCATCATGGCGATACTGAGAGCAAGGCCTACAAGAGCGAGCAAGAGCGGCTGGCTGATGCAATCGCAATGGCAACTGCGCTGGCTACTCTGGCCATGGATATGGGCGGACCGACACCTCTACCAGCGGAAGAGGCAGAACAAAAGTTCATACAAGCAGCCAAGCGACTGCAAATCGCGGGTGACGTTGCAGCCTACTGTGAGCCCATCCGGGCACATACTTCGAAGAGCACCGCAAACCCATATGGCAGCCACAGCAAGGGGCTGTGCCGTATCTGCTACTCTCCACAGCACTGGGCGAAGGACTGCCCACAGAGAAACACTGCTCCCGGCGTGAATACTAACTACATCGCAGCACCCCAAAGCAACGTGACTACACCAACGTTGGCGTGGGCAGGCGTCCCGGGATACACAGTACCATCAACCGGGCAGCAGCCGCACATGCAATACGCGATCCCGGCACCGCAACCACAAAACCCGACGGGGTACACAAAAGTCACCCCAACAGTGCCACCACTATACATACCTACTAGCGCGCGCACACATGCATCTTGCACCCACTGTCACAAGCGCGGACACACTGCAGAACACTGCTGGACCCTAAACCCCAATCTGCGCCCGCAGCGTACTACTAACTGAGCATTCAAGCACACTGCGGCTCACAAACACTCATACACATCGCACATCCGCACGAGCAGTAGTTGCGTATGTAGTCGAGCTTGACGCCCATGCATCATGCAACAGAAAAAGCAGTGCATACGCATTAAATGTATATATTATCCTTACTTTGAGATGCATTTCTGAACACTTCATAAAGTCAGACTCGCACGGCAACACGCCACCGGTTTAAAGTGACTAGTCAAAAGAACGACGGCAACACGCCAAATAGGAACGTAACAATGCGCCGGACAGGCCGCAGTTAATAAAATATTACGTTTGCTTATTGAAATACCGACTCGGCCATCACTAAGTATTAAAAACTATTATCTCTTACTGTGACTGGCAGATACTCACGCCCGAAATTGGTCTGCAAGATTTCAGACTTTTTACCAAAATCAGCGCCGAAATCAAAAGTGTTCAAAGAATACGCATGGACCATGCAGTGCGTATGGTGCAAAAAGACCAGACATCTTGCATACTGCTGCCCATCGCGACAGACGATACCGCAAGTAGAAATTCCATATGTGACGGAACTTCTTCGATCACCTACTATCGACGTTCAAATTTACGCATCTTGCACCTTGGAGGAAGCACGCGACCGGCTAATGACAATGGGGGAAACACTCAACCGCGGCAACCCGTGGGCTGATTCCACTGACCCTGCACATGCTATCAAAGCAAAGTTAGGATGTTGGAAAGCGATTGGGACAGACCCCGTAGTCCTATCGTGGCTAGCATACGGGGTTGAGCTGACATTCGAACGCACACCGCCAGCTACAGACAACCATCCTTCCTATTTCGAGCATATAGATTTCGTTAGTGAACATATCAACGATATGATCAAACGCGGAGACGCAGTGGAAGTAAGAGAAGAGGAATGCATCATGATTGAACCACTACAAGTGCTCGCGGATCCAGCAAGAATTAAGAAAACGAAGCTCTGCACCGACAAGCGCTTTAGTAACTCGTTTCAAGCAAAGGCTCCCTTCACCATGGAGACATTAGAAAAGGACATACAACTGGTATTGGATGGCGACGCGGGCACGAAGCTATTTGTGGACCTCAAACGGGCATTCTACTCGATTCCTCTATCACGACAAAGCAGACCTTATTCAGCATTCCGACACATTGGCAAGACTTATCAAAACACTACATTACTCTACTGTTTCTGCACTGCACCGTTTTGGTTTGGAAAGACAATGCGCGCAGTGGTGCGACTGATCCGAGCCCTGAACATACCATGTATGCAATACGCCGACGATTTCTTGTTCGCAATCAAACTTGCCCGGACACACGATGGCATACCTGCGTTCGTGAAAGCACTCTTCAGCCTCCTGGGCCTCCCCCTCTCAGAGAAGACGTGTTGGGAGCTAGCAGATGAAGCACAGTACTTGGGCTACATCATTAACAGCAAAGAAGGCTGGATCGGGGTACCGGAGGAAAAAAAGTTGAGGCTACTGCGTTCAACCCTCCAGCTACTCAGCGACGTTCACTCGGCTCATGGGGCATCGGTCAAACAGCTACACTCAACAGCGGCTTCGATCATCGCGTTAAAGTTAGCTTTGCAGAACGCAATGCTGTTCACGCGAGTCACGCTGGCGACAGTCACACAATGCAAGGGGATTGAACGGGAAACCGCTTGCACCCCACCAGGGTTGGAGCTCAGTGAAGAACTCCAATACTGGCTTCACACTTTGCGAAACACACTGAAGTACTAGTGCAAACGAGCTATTTTCCAGGCATGGACGGACATCGAGTTGAGGCTTGACGCGGGGGAATTTGCAGTGGGCGGCCATGTACTAAACATGGACGTAACCATACCATTGCCCACCGAATTCATCGGCACCTCTTCTACTCACAGAGAGCTCTGGGCGGCCACAGTGGTTCCGCTACACTTTAAGCACATTTTGAGCAACCGCAACACAGTGCTCACTGTCTTCGACTCAGCTAACGCTGTGATAGACTTACAGAAAGGCGGCTCAAAAAAATGCGCACACCTCACGCAACTGTGCAAAAACATTGACGATGTGTACACACACCAGCTCAACATCAAAAACAAACTCTGGGGATGGGTGGAGCGATCGCTCAACACAAGGACAGATGCAAACTCAAAGGCACTCACTGCCGGCTTGACTAACTTGACTGTTCACCCAGACATTATAAAAACAATCACCCACCGATGGCAAATGACGACCAAAGACGTGTGGGCACCGAACTTTGGGCAAATAGGACATTCAATCATTTTCGCACTGAAAGAACACAAGCGAATTGCGTTTGTGATACCCCAATGGCGGGGACGACCTTGGTGGCCACAAGTCATAGAACACGCGCAAGATTCATTCTCATTACCACCCGCAGTGTACACGCTAGCACCAACATGGCACACACATCCGCTCCATATACATAGACCTCAGTGGCACATGCTTGCAGTTCTGTTTGATTTTGCTCATTAAATCTTTTTGTATTATTATAGGTCACGTCGTACTTAATGACGCTGACATAGCAATATGGGCCAGCCAAGGCAAGAAAAGACAGTCAACAATGGATGCATATGCAGCATCACGCAAGCAATTTGTCAGTTGGTGCATTGCACACAACCGAACCCATTTCCCGGCCACAGCGGAGACGGTCGCTCACTACTTGAGACACATGTGTGAAAGTGGATACGCTGAGAGTACAATCAAAGGGCACTTCGCCGCTATTAAGGCGCAGTATGTACTACTTCCTTATTGTGACCCCACCGATACCCCATTGGTGCAAATGGCAAAGGAAAGAGCAGTGGCAGAAGCCCCGCCTGGCATGGAAGGCAAATATCCACTGTTGAGGGACGACCTACTAAAGATACTCCAACTACCCCTCAAAGATTGGAGAGATAGCAGAAACAGCACCATGATCTTGTTGCAATGGATCTCTATGACAAGAGTGGGCAATATCACTGCACTTAAGGTGGAGTATATATGGTTCCACACGACTGCAATAAACAACATCCCATGCGAATACATGGTACTCCGCCTGATGCACCTCAAGAACGACAAGGGTGAGAAGCTGGTGTACGTCGGACAAGGCACAGAAATATTCTGCGCTGTCAAATGGGTTCGGGCATACTTGCAGTCCATGAAAGAATTATTTCGAGGTTCATTCACAGATAGTTCGCCTCTTTTCTTCAAAATCGAGCGAAACAGTCTGGAGCATTTAAGCAGCAAAACATCCAGCATTCTGAAAGAGCAAGTGGCACGCATAGGATTAGATCCAGTTATATATGCGTCACATTCCAATAGAATTGGTTCAGCCACCGAAGAGGCAAGGTTGGGGATGAAAATATACGCAATCAGAGGCAAGGATTGTGGTCTGACAAAAGTACATGTGTGTTCAAATACGTGCGCGACGTCAGTTTAGAAAACAAACTGACCATTAAGAGCGTTCTGCAGGCAGGAGTTAAAATTACCTAGGTACTTCCTTGTTCTCAAATTAAATACATTCTTTTACAGCCTACACAACTGTTTGACGATAGTATCTGCTATGGTTCACAAGTTAAGTGCTGGAAGTCCGTTTATGAAATCGATTTCCATACTGTACTGGAATACAATTTAATGTAAAAAATTCAGATACAAATTTGTTATGTTAGTCCAGGAGAAAGACACATTTGACTAAGATATATGGCGTTAAATTCATGTCACGTAATGACATTACTACACCAATAAGTCCGCTTAATAGCAATTAATATCGGCCACATAACAATATATTTCCTCCAACATTTTAATTCATGCAGAGAACAGAGCAATCATACAGAAATTGAGTCCAGGATATGCTGACATGTTAAACACGACGGTCTCAGAATCCAGTA
>WBZZ01001274.1:190000-195000 GCA_019918135.1 Paulinella micropora
ACATACATACATGCATACATACATACATACACACATACATACATACACGGGTAATTATACGATCACGCATATGAAAGCATGTATGTTTGTATGTATGTTGTCTGTATGTTTGTATGTATGTCTGTATGCATGTTTGTAAGTATGTTTGTAGTCAGTGTATGAGATACGTTTGTATTTATAAGGATGAACGCATATGCATGCGCGTTCGATGCATGCGATTGTCCATTAGTTGATTGCCTTCAATTACCCTGTATTTTGAGAATCTGAAGAAAAAAAAAAAAAAAAAAAAAAAAAAAAAAAAACTTATAAATATCAATACCAATCCAACTTAAAAGCATTTATGAATAAATAAGAAATTTTAGCCACAAAAAGAACGGTTGAAAATAAAATAAAGAAAAATAATAATAATAATAACCTTTGATTTTTTTTTCCTTTTCTTTTTACGCTTCATTTGTTTTCCGTTATTGTATCTGTTTGATCATCTATCACTTCCATCATGATTCCATCTCTTCTGCTTCCCACTCAGCACTCTACAAATGGCAAGTATTTTATGAAAACCGTGGCAGTGCTTGCGTAAAAAATAAAAAAATCGAAGCAGAGTTTGATTGTTAGTACTGAGCAGCGGGTTTTTTTTTTGTTTTTTTTTTTTGTTTTTTTTTTTTCTCCACCAATCAACTTCAACGTGACGTGTTTTTTCGAATCAGCAGTGCGGAAGGCTCATGAAGTCGGAACGTCCTTAAGACTTCAATCATATCACTTAGCATCATTCAATAAAAAGCCGGTCACCCGTCGTTTACGCAAGCACCGTGACTGTGGGAAGTTCAAGTTATAACTTATGATAGGTAATAATGCAGTGAAGAACGCTTGCTTTTCCGGCTGAAGTGTCACTGAAAGCTTTTTACCGGCGCAAACACTTTAATAATACAATACTTGCCACTTGTCTAGTAGAAATAAGCCTCCCGCCGCAAAAGTGGGAGCCTACTTTCGGACTCGGAAATAGTTATTTAATAACTTTCGGAAATAGTTATTTAATAACAGTGGTTTACCGGACCACGAGTGACCGTGCTCACCCCTTTGCATAACGTTAGATTAGTTTTCAGGGCTAGGTAGTGTAAGGGCAAGGGCTAGGTAAAGGGCATGGTGTGAGTCCAGTTGTCTGCAGGGCGTGAGCTGTGATCACGAAGGCGGTTTTTTGAGGGAAAAGATCTGTGGCGCAAGACTACGCTTTATCAGACTGAGCAATGGCCCTTAACGACCGGCCAAAACCTTTACGGGCCGCCCGGCGGTTGACAATTCTCTCTTTTTGACTAGTTCATTAGATTTTCCTCTGCCGGCACGACGTTTCGACTTCACTAACTAGTTTTTGATCAAGTTTTGTTCAGATTCAACTTCTGATTCAAGTTCAGCAAACGATCAAGTCAAAGTTCTCTTTAGAAAATATCAACTTCTGAGTCACATGCCAGTCATTGCCTTTTTCCAAAGTTTTCCCACCGTTCTATTACCTTTTTCCCCGATTTCCCGTAAACTTTCAACACGCAGCGGCGTCACCTGCTGTAAATTTGTGGACAAGGGTAACAAGAGTGAATGAAAAAACAATGTGTGACTGCTTCTTACCGTGATCCGTCCCAGTCACTTGATTTTTGTCTAGCATTAAGTTCTCGGGGCCACTGAATCATGGCCCCGCAGTTTGGTTTTCAAGTTAACCAACCCGACACTATCGGCCCGTTTCAACTCAAATTCAAGTGATAACTGCCACGGTTGACTTGAAGCAAAAGCTTTGACAACTGGAGACTCACCGTCCAATCTACGATTCACGCTCGATCGTAAGTTGCAACCAATTTACGGGCGCCCCGGCCTGCAACGAGTACGAACTTGAATTACGTAAATAAACGAAGTGACCGCTCTGCTATTTACTGTGTATTAATATTTCACGTCAGTGCTCTCACTGAGTCAGGACTCAATGCAGCCGTAGTGTCCTTAACAAGAGTTTGTTGTATCTGCCTACTTGAAGGCTCGGAGTAACAATGTATACTCACAAACTCACAATTTGAATTTTCCTTCCAAGTCCGGGAAACTACACTCACAGAGTTTTGTGTGTTCTGTCGACAGATCGATTTCAACTGGAAAGCCTCTGACCCTCTCTCTCAGGAGTCTGAGTAGCTGTACAACAACGTATTAGGACAGAGGTAGCAAAAAACACTGTGACTCTATGTATCAACAGATTGTTCACCTGCCGTTGCATTTTTGTGTCCCTCCTTACCCTATTACACACTATGCGGCAGTCACTGACCAACACAGTATGTGTATGGTTTTGTTGTTTTAGGGTCACCCCCTACCTACAGCGCGGAGATCACCTCCTCCACTGCACACCGTACTCTCCAGCTGCTATACTGCGTTCTGGTCTGCTCCTGGCACGTCTACATGTGGAATCAATCGCGGCACGACGACCCAGTCTCGAAATACAACGAACACAAGCGACGCTGCTTGGATCCCTACCCCATTCTGGGCTCTCGTACGGATACCCTACGCACCGACAAGAAGTTCCAGGAGGAAGTTAAGGCTGAGAAGACTACTCGCCTTCATGCTAACCTGTCGCGTACACAAACTATTCAATTTATTTACGATTTATTTACTAGTTACGTTGGTGACGAACGAGACATTCTTCGGAAGAATCACAAGGACAAGGCTACATGGCTACCACAGGTCCCCATTGCCCCTTAGGTCAGCCTAGACCTTCTCCGTAATCCCGACTGGACAGATGCTGAGGTCTACACACAGTACCTGGGGCCTACTGGGTCACTAGCAACCGCAGAGAAGCTATGGAACGACATCGGCAACGTCATCCTGTAGAAGTTTTTCACAACTACTAGGCTTCCCGGTCACGACTTCAACCGCTGGATTAATAGGGTCACTACCGGTCACTACTCCGTTGGGTACAGCCACTGGTGCCACACCTGTTTATCCATCGAGCTCAGCTGGTCCAACTACTGTGTTGCCCGCTGGAAGCTCTTCTGCGACGACGACCCGTTCAAGTTACCCTTCGACGTCTTCGGCTCCCATAACAGCTACGCTGACACTATCGACTCCGGTCCCGCCCACAGCCCCGACGTCTACTGTTACACCAGCACTGCGACCGTCAGTTCGACCCTACATGCCACCGATACCCAGCATGCCCTACCCGACCCCAGACGCTTCGTTTACACGTACTGGACGCCTCGCCCGCTCCACCGCGCTCCGTATTACAACCTTTGTCGGCTTTACTCGCTGGCAGACCAACAGAGCCGGTAAACGGTTCGTTTGCTATGCCATCCTTTCTCAGTACGCTCCTCTCGTCGCGGTGGTCCTTCCGGGTATCTCGCCACCATCCTTCTGCGGTGAGCTACTCTCTTCAGTTGGGGAAGGAGAAAAAGTAGGAGAGGCGGTTGAAGATTTCCTACTGTAGAATCTCGCCCTAAAGGAGCTCACCCTAACAACAAACAGTGATGAGAGAAAGCAGAGATTTCGGACTCATACCTTCCATCCATCCACCCAAATTGATTGGGGCGTTAAAATGGTGCGACTCAGGTGCTTTGTCGAAATGGTTGGAGGTAAGTCGGCGGAGGATTGTATATGTTGGTGAAGAAAGAGAAGGGAGGGTTTTGAGTTCAGAAGATTCAACCGGAACTAGCACTTTACCAAAAAGCCACCACCACCGTAAATTTCCCGTATGGGTGGGCTGTGTTGTCTGATGTTCAGTCACTTGTCCACTGACGACACTCACAATTGGACTCTTATGGGACATAATGTCCTAGAGGCAGAAGCCTACAAATATTTGGGAGTTATTTGTGATAAAAATTTGTCTTGAAAATAATGAAGGCTGATAGGATAAAAAAGCTAAGCAGTGCATCAATATGGTACTTGCTATGGGAATAAGAAGGGGGTTGCACCTAATATTACTATGCAACTTATTACCTCTTCAGTCTTTCAGTCAATGGATTGGGGGTCTGAATTTTGGCACCCAAAAAGAACATGGGAAGAAGGCAACAAAATAAATTATTATTTAGCTCGCGAAATTTTGCGTGTACCTAAAGACTTTCCTGCCTTTCAAGGGGAGTTGGGATTATGGTCAGTAGTTGGAGAGGGAATATGAAAAGACTTTTTTTTTAAAGTCCTGCTCTCGTTCCTTACCACAGTTTGCTTCACATATATTCAGGATCAGTTTACTGAATACTTTAAGCAAAGCTAACAATAATTGGTTGAAGGTTATAATGGACCTTAAAATGTTCAAGCCTAATTCGTCCACAAATGATATGCTTTTACTTATTAAGAATAGACCTAAAACCACAATTAAAATGCTGGTTGGAAGGGTTATAATGGACCTTAAAATGTTCAAGCCTGATTCGTCCACAAATGATATGCTTTTACTTATTAAGAATAGCCCTAAAACCACAATTAAAATGCTCATCCATAATTATGAGCAACAGGAATTGGTCAAAAGTGTATCCACTTCAAACTTATGCTTCTATAAATCAGTCAAGAAAAATTTATCCATGGAACTTGATTTAACGAAAGGTAATTATGAGGGTGGGAGAAGATTGATCTCTCTCGCTCGAGCAGGCTACGTTCGTTTTGACCTTTCTCATAGAGGCTTTGGTTCTCCTGTGAATATTCCCTGTGGAATCTGCACAACAAATGAACATTCAGAACTACATCTCTTTAATGATTGCGCTTTAACAATGCCTATTCTAAGGTCTCTACAACTGAAATATTTTGGTTCGACCTTTTCTCCTGATGGTACTATTTCTAGTAACCATTGGACATCTTTATTAGGCACTTGGTCCTTAAACTCTTCTTTTCATACCGATGTTATCAGGGGTTTTCTGAAGGACTTCAATGTAGCCATTAAAGAGCTTTTATAAGCTCTAGAGGTTGTCATAAACTCATATATAGGTCGCATGGTTAGTTTATGGAGGTTTCTTTTTTGGAATCGTGGGTGCTTGGATTCGACCTTGATAATGGAG
>WBZZ01001274.1:200000-202500 GCA_019918135.1 Paulinella micropora
CATGTTTATCTATATGATATGTCTATATACATATATTATAAGCAGGTGTTTCATGCGGGGAACCGGCATGCTCATAAATGTATTTGCAGGTTAACAACAGCCCGGCATGTTTGTTTGCTGTTATGTTGCTGATCATATAAATCGTTATCAGCGGAGCTACTGAGCGTTTATTTATATGCTCTTTGTCTGTACTTTGTAATATTAATATATGTTTTCACATCTGCTCAACCGTATATCAATTAATTATACTTGTTTTAAATGATCCGTTATCGATCATTTCTGATGATTATTGTATGTGCATCATGTATGTGCAATTTTGCTATTTATCCTATTACTTTCTGCACCTTTATCATTTCCGTGAGTTTCTCATTTTATGGGATTGTGCTGGCGTGTGCAGACGGGTTTTTCACGGGGTTGCGGATTTAACGGAAAATTTACACTCATTTGATGTTTTATGTTTGTCAACATTGCAGGGAACCTGACAATGCTTATCGGGATGGTAATACCCCGGACATTTACTTCTTTTATGAATTTCACATGATGATTATGCTTTATATTGCTGTTGACATTCAAGACAACAACAAAAATTAGTTTTTCATTTTTGTGTCAGATTTTCATTTTTGTGACAGTTTTTCATTTTTGTGACAAAAATTCAAATTTTCAAATTTAACGGTAACATTTCGCGAAAATTTACGATATTTTGCGGACGAATATAGCAGTTAATTTGAAAAATTCAAATTTTCACCCAAAATCAAAATTCCAACCAAAACTGAAATTCCAACCAAAACAGAAAAATCAATTTTTTTTGTTGTCTTGAATGTCAACAGCAATATATTAATATTAATATTGCTGTTGACATTCAAGACAACAAAAAAAATTGATTTTTCTGTTTTGGTTGGAATTTCAGTTTTGGTTGGAATTTTGATTTTGGGTGAAAATTTGAATTTTTCAAATTAACTGCTATATTCGTCCGCAAAATATCGTAAATTTTCGCGAAATGTTACCGTTAAATTTGAAAATTTGAATTTTTGTCACAAAAATGAAAAACTGTCACAAAAATGAAAATCTGACACAAAAATGAAAAACTAATTTTTGTTGTTGTCTTGAATGTCAACAGCAATAACTTAGGATTCGGCCAACTGTAGTATGTACGTTTTTCCCAAATTTTTCAAGGTTTGGACTGATTTTTCTAAGACTTGCGAAAATCACGGAGAAGCTAGAAAATCATTTGAAAATGATATTAAAACATATTTTTATTTATTTTACTTCACTTTGACTTCAATTTTTTTCATGGGTCGGTCAGGGTCCGGAACAGCATAAAACGCTGATTTTTTCAAGTCATTTGGTGTCAAATGTGGTGAATTTTAACTGAAACACACGCAAACAGTGCAGCATTTATTACTTTTACTGTTTTATGCAATAATTACTAATATTTGAGACTTCCTAAGATGAGTTCTGACATAGACAAAAACTCACAAAACACGGCTTGGAATAACACTAAGACACGGCGCCCTCTGACCCAAGTCCGAAACAGCATCAAATAGCCACGCATATCGCGGCGCAAGCGCACGCTTAGTTTTCATCTGCTAATACTTAGAAGATTTTAAGTGTGCACACTTAAGGTTTAGAATTGATCTGGCTAAAGTAACGTAACGCAAGCAATAGCCACTGCAGCCGCCACGGACAATTATAGCTTCAACCTACGCAAACAGAGGACGGAGTGCGAGAATCATTGACAGAGATCACTAGCAAATTGAAATATACACGATGAATAATAAACAAAACATATTACCTGGTCCATTATTTGTTCAGTGCCATTGAGGCAAGCGCAAAAGCAATATAGTTCGACCGGTCAGTGGCCGAGTTGACGGCCGAAGATTTGACGACCGAGGCCCACTCAGCGGGGCTGCTCAGTTGGTTTCTCGCTCGGGAGTTCCCATGCCAGACCTCTCACAAAGTCTCTCAAGCATTTTTTTCCAGTTTCGTATTCCCGGTGTCACATTGTGCATGTTTGTTCACCTTCTTAATAACAATATGCATATGCTTCTTACCCTTTTTTCTCCAATGTGCCTGACACCCGCGGCAATCGCACACTGCCGCACTATCTTCTTCTTCTTCTTCTTCTTCTTCTATTTCTTTTTCTTCCTCCTTCTCCTCATCATCATTTGCCTCTTTTTTCTTCTTGGTGGTCTTTTTATTGTTGTTATGTTTTTTCTTGTCTGGTTTTTCTTTTTGTTTCTCTTGCTTCTCTTGCACTGGCATCAAGACTGGGGGCTGGAATTTTTTGAACATTTCCTGAAGTTGCTTGGTGTGATCGGTCAGTGCCAGGTTGATAGCAGACTGCACCTTATCCATAGAAAGCTGTTCCGGCCCCGCCTCCAGCTTCTTGGGAATCTCTTCCTCTTCAACCTACAGGACAGTTGAATAGACAGTAGCGCCCATATATAACTACCAAAGAAGGAAAGAAAGGGCAGGAGAGAGAGAGAGAGAGAGAGAGAGA
>WBZZ01001274.1:215000-260000 GCA_019918135.1 Paulinella micropora
AGACACAATTCCTGAGCCACTACCAATATGTACGGAAAAAAAGAAAACAAAAGGAGAGTTCCGAATTTCTGATTTCTGATTTGGCAAGGACATGCTGCACGGGCTGCAGGGGGGTTGCTACAGCTGCAAGGGGGAAGCGCGCGAGAGAACGAATAATTTTGTTCTTAGCATAGTGCTGTAGCTCAACCCCTGCAACCCGTGCTACAGCAGCACGTGATTTGCAAAATCAGAAATCAGAAATGCGGAATTTTTTTCCCGCGCGGAAGGGAGTGGGGCAACGCGCGCGACAAACGGAGTTCCCAATTTCTGATTTCTGCGAGTACGTGAGTGAGCAAGTGAGCGAGCAAGTGAGTGAGTGAGCAAGTGAGTGAGTGAGTGAATGAGTGAATGAGTGAGTGAGTGAGTTAATGAGTCAGCAAGTGAGTGAGTGAGCGAGTGAGTAAATGTGTGAGTGAGTGAACGAGTGAATGAGCAGGGGAGTGAGTAGGTGAGCGAGTGAGTGAGCGAGTAGGTGAGCGAGTAGGTGAGCGAGTGAGTAAGCGGCCTCTGGCTGTTTAGCTAGGTTGGCGGACGGCGAGAGTGTCGGACAAGGGATTGGCGAGAGGGAGCGTGTACGAGGCGGAGGGTTCGGGGGAGAGCGAAAAAGATTTCTGGCGAGGGGGATCGCGGCTGTAGCACCCCATGCAATTCGTGCTACAGCAGCATGTTGCTTGCAAATCAGAAGCCAGAAATCCGGAAATCTGTTTTTTTCACTGCCTGATGGACGGGCGGGGGGGGGGGGGGGGGGTCGGAAAGCGCGCTCGAGAATGAAACAAAAAAGTCCATGCCCCCCTCCCTCCGCCCCCCTCCCGTCCGTCTGTCCGAAAAAAAAGGGGCGGGGGGGTGGGGGTGGGGAACAGAGTTCGAATTTCTGATTTCTGATTTTGCAAGACATGCTGCCCGGATTGCAGGGGGTGTATAGCTGCAAGAAGGAAGCGAGAACAAAAAGCGTTTTCACCCTCTCCCCCCTTTCCGCCCGTCCGTCCGGGGAACAGAAGAAAAAAAAAAGGTCTGAATTTTCAAAGACATGCTGCACGGGCTGCAGAGGGTGTACTACAGCTGCAAGGGGGAGCGCAAGCGAGCAGAATTTTTTCCTTAACATGGTGCTGTAGCACACCCCTGCAACCCGTGCTACAGCAGCACATTTGTTTGCATTATCAGAAAACAGAATTTCGGAAACAGTTGTTTTTTCCCGCGCGAAAGGGAGGGGGCAACAGGCGCGAGAATGAAGAAACAAGGTTTTTCGGTCCCCTGCCCCTCCCTCCGCCCCCACCCCACCCCCCCCCCCCCCTCCCCTTCCGCCGTATGTCAGAAAAAAGTAGAAAAAACAAAATAGAGTTCCGAATTTCCTACTTCTGCGAGTACGAGTGAGCAAGTGAGTGAATAAGTGAGTAAGTGAGCAAGTGAGTGGGTGAGTTAGTAAGAGAGCAAGTGAGTGAGTGAGCAAGTGAGTGAGCAAGTGAGTGAGCAAATGCGTGAATGAGTGACTGAGCAAGTGAGTGAGCAAGTGACTGAGCAAGTGAGTGAGCAAGTGAGTGAGCAAGTGAGTGAGTAGTGCGCGCGAGTGAGTGAGCGGCAGGGGGGCACCACAGCCCCTCTGGCAGTTAAGCTAGGTTGGTTTTTGTCTGGCGGGCGGCGAGAGTGTTGGACGAGGGATGGGCGGGAAGGAGCGTGTACGAGGCGGAGGGGTGGCGGCAGAGCGAAAAAGATTTTTGGCGAGGGGGCTCGCGGCTGTAGCATCCCTACAACTCGTGCTACAGCAGCATGTTGTTTGCAACGTAAGAAAATAGAAACTCGGAAATCGGTTTGTTTTCCCCGCTTGATAGACGGGCGGGAGGGAGGGGAAGGGGGGAGGCTCAGGAACCTGCTGAAATCCATGAAAAAAATGCCCCCCCCCCCCCTCCCCCTTTCTCCATCCTTCTCGCCCCCCCCCCCCCCCCCCCCCCCCCCCCGTCCGTCTGTCAGAGAAAAAAAAAACAGTTAGAATTTCTGATTTCTGATTTGGCAAGACATGCTGCATGGGTTGCAAGGGGTACGCTAGAGCTGCAAAAAGAAGGCGCGCAAGAGAACAAAAAATTCTTTCGCCTGCCCCTTCCCCCCCCCCCCCCCCCTCCCGTCCTTCCGCCCGTCCGTCCGAAAACAAAGAAGAAAAAAAAAACAGAGTTCCGAATTTCTGATTTCTGATTTGGCAAATACATGTCGCACGGGCTGCAGGGAGTGTGCTGAAGCTGCAAGGGGAAAGCGCGCGAGAGAGCGAACAATTGCTTCCTTAGCATGGTGCTGTAGCACACCCCTGCAACCCGTGCTACGGCAGCATGCTGTTTGCAAAATCCCAGAATTTTTTTTTTCGTTTTTTGTTTTTTTTTTCTTCCCCTAGACGGTCGCGCGGAAGGGAGGGGGGCAAAGCGCGCGAGAATGAATAAACAAAAAAAGGTTTGGTCCCCTGCACCCTCCCTTCCCCCCCCCCCCCCCTCCCCCACCACACACACACACACACACACACACCTCCGCCGTCCGTCCGGAAAACAAACAAACAGAGTTCCAAATGTTTGATTTCTGCGAGTACGTGAGTGAGTGAGCAAGTGAGTGATTAGTGAGTGAGTGAGCAAGTGAGTGGGTGAGTGAATGCGTGAGTGAGTGAGCAAATATGTGAGCAGGTGAGTGAGTGAGCAGGTGAGTGAGTGAGCAGGTGAGTGAGTGGGTGAGCGAGTGAGTGAGCGAGTAGGTGAGCGAGTGAGTATGCGGCGGGTGGCACCATACCCCACTCTGGCTGTTAGCTAGGTTAGTTTGTGTCTGGCGCGAGAATGTTGGACGAGGGATGGGCGAGAGGGAGCTTGTACGAGGCGGAGGGGTGGGGGTTAGAGCCAAAAAAGATTTCTGGCGAGCGGACTCGCGGCTCTGCCTGCAACTCGTGATACAGCAGCATGTTGTTTGCAAAGTTAGAAATTAGAAACTCGGAAATCGGTTCCCCCCCCCCCCCCCGCCTGATGGAGGGCGGGAGAGAGGGGGGAGCGAGCTCGAGAATGAAGCAAATTTTTTACCTATGCCCCCTTCCCGTACGTCCGTCCGGAACAAAAAGAAAAACCACAGAGTTCCGAATTTTTCATTTCTGATTTTGCAAAGGCATGCTGCACGGATTGCAGCAAGAAGGAAGCACAAAACATGTTTCCCCTGCCCCCTCCTTCTCCCCCCGCCACCCCCGCCCCCCTTCCCCCCCCCCCCCCTCCCCCGTTCCGCCCGTCCGTCAGGAAAAAAAGAAACAGAGTTCCAACTTGCTGATTCTGATTTGGCAAAGACATGCTGCACGGGCTGCAGGGGTTGTGCTACAGCTGCGAGGGGGAAGCGCGCGAGAGAGCGAAAATTTTTCCTAATTTGGAAAAAGTTTTTTTTTTTCGCGCAGAAGGGAGGGGGCCAACGCGCGCGAGAAGGAAGAAACAAATTGTTTTGTCCCCTGCCCCCTGTGTGTGTGTGTGTGTGTGTGTGTGTGTAAGTATGTATGCATGTGTGTATGTGTATGTGTGTGTGTGTGTGTGTGCGGGCGCGAGTGCCCCCCCCCCCCCCCCCTTCCTCCCGTCCGCCTGCAAAAACAGAAGAAAACATAGTTCTGACTTTATGATTTCTGCGAGTAAGTGAGCAAGTGAGTAAGTGAGTGAATAAGTGAATGAGTGGTTGAGTGAGTGAATAGTGATTTAAGTAAGTGAGGAAGTGAGCGAATGCAGGAGTGAGTGAAGGAGTGAGCGAGTGAGTGAGTGAGTGGGTAGGTGAGAGCAAGTGAGTGAGCGAGTAGGTGAGTGGGCGGTGAGTTAGCGAGTGAGTGAGCGCGGAGTGACACTGCAGCACTCTCTGGCGAGTACTGTTTGCTAGATTGGTTTTTGAACGGCTGGGCGGGGAGAGTGTTGGACGAGGGATGGCGAGAGGAAGGGTGTACGAGGCGGAGTGGGGGGGGGGGGGGGGGGGGGGGAACGCGCGAGAGAACATAAAAAAATTCCCATGCACCCTTCATCCAGCCTGTCCGTCCGTCCCTCTGACAAAGAGAATAAAGAAAAAACAATTCAGAATTTCTGATTTCTGATTTTGCAAATGGTTGCAGTAGGTTCTGCATGATGGATTTCTGATTTTTGCCAGACATGCTGGACGCGCTGCGGGCGGCGTGCTACAGCTGCAAGGGGGTAAGCACGCCGCGAGAAAACGAACAATATGAAGTTTTTTTCCTATTACTGAGTACATTCAAGTGTCAAACTCAGTCATAGAATTTGAGTTAAGGGCAAGATTTCAGATTAGCTGCCAGATTTCAGATTAGTGGTCAGAATTCAATTTAGTTCCATTTTAGGCTGCTATATCCGTCCCCAAAATCTGCATAATTTTGCGAAATGTTAACGTTAAATTGAACTAATTTGACTCGGAATTCTGACCACTAATCTAAAATCTGACCGCTAATCTGAAATCTGACCCTTAAATCAAATTCGATGATTGAGTTTGACGCTTGAATGTGTTAGATCATATTAATACAATATATTAATTCGGTGGACAGTACGGGCCGGCATATGTAATGCGTGTCGTTAGAGCCATTACGTGTGCCCGGCTTAATACGTTCCCGCTCTTTGCCTTGGCGCGTTCATTAAAATTTAACTTACAGACGATCTACTCAACTTAGATTTGACTCTGGTTTAGTACAGTAGTCTAACAGGTTATGAGCCTTGAAGCGTGATAGTAAAGCCTGATAAACTTTATTCACTTATTTTATTTTTCAGCGTTTTTCGTGGTGTGTGGAAGGCTACCACAGGAAAAAAAAAACGAACTGGTGACGTGCGGAAGGCTGTCACCAAATCAGGTGAACTGTTGGAACGTGCGGAAGGCTGCCAACAAGCACCTGGGGTGGAACGTGCGGAAGGCTGCCACCTAATTTTAATCGAACTGTTCACTAAGAACAAATACTTCCTAATCTAGCTTCACTAGAAATAGTAAAAGCAAATTTGGTAGTCGAGGTTTCTCCTACCTTCCGCCCTTTGAAACGCTAATATGGCATCTAATAACTCTGACTTAGTCAAAATGAGGCTGGAAACGCCTAAGTGTGATCATGGGAAAGAATGGGAGCTGTGGGAATACAGCTTTATATCTATAATAGGTGTCACGCACCCAGAAATCCTATCATTAATACCAGGTTTCCAGACTCATGCCTTAGCCAAACCACTATCTATCTACATCCCTCCTGATTCTCCTATCAACGCACCCTTTAAATCACCTAAAGGAGAGGAAGAAGAAGGAATAGGAGAACAAGAAGAAGCAGCAGCTAAGGTTAAGAAAGAGGAGAGAGATGTATCTGCTGAACCGCTAACCATCATTCCGACTGATCAAAAATCTGAGATGCCAAAGGCAGCTGGGAGGAACAAGCCCCAACCGCTATTTGCATTAAGATTCAGCGAGCAGTATTACGAGCAAGAGAAAAAAGAAAAGAAAGCAAGATTGAATAGGCTCCTCTATGCTTTCTTACTTAAATCTTGCGCTCATGACAGAAAAGTGATGGCAATTATGAGACAGGGGGGAACCGATGGGGTAGCCTGCTTCTTGGCCCTCAAGAAACATTATGGGGGCCTTGACCTCATAAAGTTTGAAGAGGATCAAGAAGCAGTCTATCATTCATACCCAAAGGAACCCAGTGAGGTAAATGCGTGGTTAGCTAACTACACTACCCTGTTGAAGAAGCAAGAAAAGCTGATGGGTAAGATTCCTGAGATCATGAAGACAGATATGATCATGAGGAAGCTTAAACACATGCAACCTTTCAAAAGGTACCATCAGAACACTTGGCAAGCTTTGTTACCTGATCAGAGACCTAACCTGGAAGAGTTCCTAAAAGTTATAGAACAACTAGCTCAAGGTCATGTCTCTCAGGGCAAGTTACGTAAGCTATACGGTTCCGGAAGCTCAAAGTCTGACCCTATCACTATCAACTTGGTAGGGGCAACTAAGAGCAGAAGGAACCTCAAACTACCTCAGACAGGAGCTAGTATTCAGGAAGGGGGAGAGGAAGGCGTGTGTTGGAACTGTCTCTCCCCCGACCACAGGATTGCATTTTGTCTTGTCAAATGTCAACTAACTGACTGTCCTAAAGATGGACATGGTCCATTGAAATGTCCTATTAGAAGACGAGCGAGGGTGTCTGACAAAAAGTGTAAGAGAGAAGGATAAGGACAGACAGTCTGAGAAGGCAGACTGACAGGATAAGAGAGAGGAGACAAGGAAGAAGAAGAAGAAGAAGAAGGAGGAGAGCAGCAAGGAAAGAAGAAAGCTGAAAGCATCTGATTTCATTAAAAAGAAGAAGATGATAAGCTTGAATGCTGAATCCCCTTCCCCTTCCTGTTCTTCCTCTTCTGAGAGTGACGAAGAAGAAGACCCAAGCTTACAAGATAAGTTTGAGCCTTCTTCTGGGTCAGACTCAGAGTCAGAAGACGAGGGAGAGGTGCGATACATTCATGATGATGAGACAAGAAGGAGAGGGAGAAGAGGGAGGCAACGAAACACACAAGAACCTCCCTCACCTACACCCCACACACCGCTTTTGCCACGCGCATTTGTGCCACCAGGCCCAGTAGACAGAGGTGAGGGTGTGCGAGAGGGTGGTGTGCGAGGGGGAGATGAAGACAAACATACATCACCTATTCAAAACGCCTCACGTAGGTGTATGGGATGGAGCCCTTTCACGAGTATTTTTACGTAGCCTGCCCTGGTACGTCTGAGTGCCCATTTCTCTTCCAGAGGGATAATCTGGTTAAGAGGAGTAGGGTCGCCAGCCATATCAAGAGAGGTCAAAAAATTATTCTCGTGAAGGGGTGGGATAGTGGGGCAAGTGTATGTGTAGGTGGCCCACCCCTCAATCTCCACTGCAAACCAGTACGACAGGATAGTTGCCATGTTCCAAATAGTAAGCAGTGTGAGGCTACGGTGTCGGACACTGGTGTTCGGTGCTCGTGGAGTTTGGGGGCAGCAAGAAAAGGAGCAAAAGGGGGGGCGTGTGCTGCTAGGTTAGTATATCATGATTTCTGCGGCAAGCATGTTGACCAAGAGAGAAAGAGAGGGGAAATATTAGCAAAGTATAGGGAGAAATTGAACTTAGGTCTTCTACCCCCGTACGATGCTCTAAGTATGGACCCTGCTACTTTATTCATTAAAACCTCCCTGTGGAGACAGCACACAGCAACTCATTCATCATCTACCTCTGTTTCGACCTCTACTACTACTACTACACCTACCACTACTACACAGAACATAGGTAGGAGGGGAATAAGAGTAGGGGGAGTAGAAAGAGTAGGCGAAGGGGTGGAACAATCTGTGCCTCTTCTATCTGTTTTGTCTACACCTCATGCACAGCCCACATTTCATGTTCCACTTGTAAGAGAGCCGGGAGAAACCCCAAATAACCAACCAACCGTTCCTGCAACCTCTGAACAGGGGAAAGTAGGGACGGTAGAGGGCAAACAGGTGTTGGGCAGTGGGGGACTTCCCCCCATTGATGAGTTGCAACGACTCTTCAATGCTCTCACCCAAGGGTTTAAGAATAGGACAGTGAACCCAAGGGTTTAAGAATAGGACAGTGAAGGATGGACAGATCGTTTCCAAGACTGGTGAGTACGATGAGTTTTATACAGAAGTGTATTACGCGATACACGACTGTATAATAACAATGGCCACCAAACATGACAACCCATTTGCTCGGGGTATTGTCTCTTCCTTTCCTTACATGTTAGAAGAGATAGAGGAGCTTGAAGCTGTGTTGGGAGGTAAAACTCCACCGGAGGAGGATGAATCACCAGATAGTTCTCAGACCGACACAATCACCAACACTCAAAGCACACACCGCAACACAAGACAACCCACACAATGAACGTGCTATTATGCTGATGGGGAATGAAACAGACAGCGATACTAAAGCAAATAGTATTGTGTGGGTAGATGATAGCGGTGCGAGCGAAACACAATCTCCCGACAAAACCACATTCATCAAACTTGTGAAAGCCCCACAGAAGTTTAGGATCGCCAAAGGGAGCATTAGGACAGAGTACAAGGGCAAGGTTCAAATGAACCTTTCAGGTTCTAACGGGGATGAAGTCTGTGTTTTCGATTCTCATACCACCTATAACCCACATTTAAAGTATGGGTTAGTCGCAACCTCGGCGTGGGTGCGAAAAGGGTTTGCGGTAGTACATCAGAACAATCAGGTCATCGTCCTAAAGAAACCCATTCAAATTGCGGAGAAACAGATAGTAGCCAGGGGAGAGCTCTACCTAACAACCTCACAGTCTTTGACGCCCCGGGGACTAAACCACTCGACCCCAATGAATGGTATGAACCCACCGCACAGTCCCCTCTTGACACGGGAACAACCAATCAACCTAACTCACCTCCTGAAACAAGTGAGGCTCCCGAGCCCGATGATTCATCTGACTCGGGGGTACAAGCTTGACAACTGCCCTCTCACCTTTCTCAAAGATCCAACCTACCTGCTTACCATGACATATACTGTTGTTTGTCTCCTTGTATATGTGGTTGGCAATGTGATGTGTCTCATACTTACGTACCTTATTCTACTGAGGTAGACACAGAGAGAGGTGATAGAGCAGAACAGAAGCATGACATGGTGTTGTGTCCTGTTGTCCGTCCCCACTGTAATGAAAACATACACGCCACCGTATTTCACCGCATGTGTAAACACAGAGGGGTAAAGGCCATGGAGAGGATGGCTAAGTATATGGGAGTAAAAATAGTGGGAAAAGAGTGGAGAGAACGAATAATGAAGTGTGAGTGGTGTTTGCGCAATAAAATCAAAAAGACACCACACTTCAAAAAGAACCATCATGTCGTAGAACACCGACCCGGGATCCACATCTCAATGGATACTCAGGGTTGGTGGAATACGACATCATGGGACGGTAAGCGGTATAAGTTTACTGTCAAGTGTTTAGCGTCCAACTTTGAACTTGACTACTACTTGCGTCACAAGAACGAATTTTTTCCTTGTTTTCTCAAAGCTATTGCCTTCTTTGAGAGACACACCGGGAAGAAAGTTAAGTTCCTTACCTGTGACCAAGAGTACGGCATGTACACAGAGTTCAAAGAGTGGGTTGACGTAAATCAACCCATCTTTCTCGAGGCCCCAACAGGGGAGAAACAGGTTGTAGCTAAGGTAGAGCGGTCCCATCAAACCAATGGTGGGCCCGCTAGGGCTATCCTTAGTGATGCCGAGCTTCCACCTTCCATGTGGGTGGAAGCCGAGAAAGCAGCGACGTATTTTGGTAATCTCTTGCCGATCGCTCATGGACCCTTCAAAGGGAAATCACCCTATGAAGTCATCCACAAACGAAAACCCATGCTGCATCACCTAAAACCTATCGGATGCATGGCTTTTATGAAAGTGGATGCTAAGAGGGGGAAGGGTGAGAGGGGAAAGAGAGTAGTATTTCTCGAGTATGAACGGAATACAGGATACTATCGGGTATATGATCCAATTGCAAGGAAAATACACGGTAATGTTCGTGATGTCGTATTTGATGTTTGGAAATTGGGAAGGAGGGAAGCATCCAAATCTCTAGCAGATTCGAATGCCTCTGAAGAGATGTTTTCGGTAAAGTGGCATTTGCCCCCCCGGAATCCCAACGAACCTCTCAACACCCGGAAAGTCAAGGTAATGCTTCGGGGGGGATATCGGTAGAGGTATTCACGACTGGGGGAGCTTCCCCAGCCGGGGGTCTATCGTCCGAATCGCCCCCACACAAGGCGCCCCCCGATGACCCCAATACAGGGAACGGAGACAATAAGGTAGTGGAAATCAGAGAGGATAGACCTGACCCATCACCATTAGTGCCTCCGACCCCAAACGTTTTGGCCCATAAGTCCAGTGGGGATCAGGGGGAGGCGAAAGTCACGAGAAAGAAACAGAAATCCAAAGAGAGACGCGATTTGTCCGGGACATATATGGAAATTCCGGCTAAGGCGTGGGGAGAAGGATGGGCGAAACAAACTTACGGGAATAACTGGCAAACTGCGGTTCGCAAAGGCACGGTTACCGCACCCGCTGCCCCAGTTACCCGTAAGACCAGACGCTTCCCGGCGCATGCGGTCCTCTTTGATGACGGGGTCACCGATAAGGTGATTGATACGGAAATTCTCAAGTATGCTGTTGCTAACATTCCGGTAAAACCACCACCCCTATCGACTAACTCAAATGACGACGAGGATCAAAGTGAAGCTGCCGCGCCCAATGTGAGCGGTCTACACTTCGATACTACGTCAGAATTTGCATTTGTCGAGGGGGAGAGAGAAAGGGTGGCGGAGCAGAGAGCTGAACACAGCTCTAACTGGCGATCGCATGAACAAGGCGAAATCTCTGGGGAAAACATTATCTCGGAAAGGACTAGAAGAGCACATGTCACGGTATGCGCCCGAGAAGAGCGTGCAGAGTATTGTCTTGTCAGTGAGAAATTTCCGGAATTTCCTGTGATACAAAAACCAAAAGATCGGAAGCAAGCTCGACAGAAAGAGTTTGAGCAGCTGAAAGAACTTAAAGCTTTTGTTTGGCGCAAGGAAGAGGAAGCTAGAATGTCCGGGACACCAATCATTCCGGTAAAATGGATCGACACCGTCAAACAACAGGGTACGCTAGATGAGTTTCATAAAGCCCGAATTACGTTGAGGGGGGACCTTTTGAAGGCGTACGCTCAGTATGACCCTAGAAATACCTACTCCCCCACCGCTCAACATCGGACAATTTTACTCATGACAGCTTACGCTGCGTGTTTCGGAATCGACCTCTGGTTGATCGATTTTACCACTGCTTATCTCCATGCTAAAATCCCGTACAACATTTACGTAAGACCACCATGTTAGACTACTGTACTAAACCAGAGTCAAATCTAAGTTGAGTAGATCGTCTGTAAATTAAACTTTAATGAACGCGCCAAGGCAAAGAGCGGGAACGTATTAAGCCGGGCACACGTAATGGCTCTAACGACACGCATTACATATGCCGGCCCGTACTGTCCACCGTATTAATATATTGTATTAATATGATCTAACACTCCCCCTGGAGCAAGGTTAATTACTAAATTAACTGCAGGTCCTACTAACTATCCTGTGAAAATGATAAAAACACAGACTCGAAACATATTCACTCTTACCCTCACTCTCTCCAAGAGGTAATGTCAACGGTGGCTACCCAACTTGCTGTGGCAAGTGTATATCAGTTAGACTACACACAGGGCAGCGCCCCCCAGTCAAGTCAGGCCTGATAGACGAGAAGAAGATTATGGCCTACCCACACCTTATCCTATGTTGTGAGTGGTATTAAGGTGAATATGTAATACAGGCATAGCATAAACAAGTTACATATATAGCATCATTATATATGGTATACAAGGTGATCCGAATATACTGATAATATATGATGTAAACCTGATTGTACTAGCTAATCTACCATGAGATGAGACCTATCTGAACTATTAATTATTCTACTACTCGGTGATATGGGTTATAAAAATTGTCCGCGCTTCCCGCAGGGGGGTATCAAAAGGCGACAAAAGTAATATGATGTATGAGACAAATACAAATATCTGCGATTATTGGCTGGTCTGGTGGCCCAGAGTTACGCTGGCTGCCGAGGCCTTTCAAGACATACAAAATTGTAGTCTGATAAATCGCCCTCCGACCAACAGCTGAGACCACCAACTTAGCCTCTTAGATGTTTGTATCTATATAAATGTAATAATATAGAGCAATCACGCAAGTGAGGGCCGCAAACGCGCGCGAGGATATCGTGAGTTTGGGGCGAGCATAATGGGCGATAGAACGCCAAGGTCCGAACTACGCTCTCATCCTTCGCCTTGCCGTGGTCCAATCGAACTACCTGTAAAAGTAATATGGGTGCAAGTATTCAGAAATGAGGGTCCTCTGGTTGGCGCTGATCCAACCTTTGTCCCCTAGCTTCCAGTCAACCTGCTCCCTAAGACAATTGGTAGGTGCGTATGCGGAAAATTAATGACTATATACCGAGGTTATACCGGGTTCAGAAAAGTAAATCTTATTGGTAGATTCAATACGTAAATTGATTGGGTTTCATCCCAATACGAGCACGACCCGCTCTGTCTAGCAAGACGGAAATTTTCTTAGCCAAATACATAAATTTCTCAACCGTGAAATGTATTTTGGTAAATATGTCCGCAATATTTTCCTCGGTTGGTACTCTGAATAACTTGACTATGCCGTCCTTCACGAGTTTTGCAAGAAGGTGGTACCTTACCTCAATGTGCTTGGTACGGGCCTCCCCTAACCCTCTCTCGGATAACAATACCGTCCCTTCATTGTCTTCGAAGAGGGGGGTAGGGCCCTTGAGGTTGATTCCAATATCCCTGAGAGATTGTAATAACGCGAGAAGTTCCCTTACCGCTTCGTTCGCTGATACCGTTTCCGATTCTAACGTGGATTGAGCGATTATGGATTGCAGTTTTGAGAACCAAGCTAGCGGTGTCCCGTTGAATAAATAAACATATCCAGACCGAGATTTTCGCGAAACTTTATCACCCGCAAAATCGGAGTCTACAAACCCTACCAACGGATTTTCCGAGATTATCCTATCGACATTGGTAATGATCGGTACACTGAAAGCTTCCATCCCGGGAATTCCTGACTTTTCTATGGATTCATGCATTGCATTGGCCGCGGCACATGATCCATGGTTAGGTTTCCAGTCTTTGGGGGTTTTGGGGGGGGAGAAACAAGATTCTAATAGTTTCCTAGGATTCTTGACTCCCTTCCGGAAAAACAACGCCCTTGGTGTCAACAACCACAAGAACATGCGATGCGCCATAGCATAAGAAGTGTCGGGGTTAGGGACTTGGGATTTGGCAGCAATACTCAACGGGCAGATGAGGAGGGGCCTCGTATGTACGGCTAAGAAGATGAGGATACCGATTAGGCATCTTAGGTCGTACTTCAATAGCCGGTGGTCCTTCTTGAGAGGTGCCGGGTTTTCAGATGTGAAGGGGGTCTTAGCGGGTACTTCATTCATATACCCTAATTCGTTCAAAATGAGAAGTTCGTATTTACGTTGATGTAACGCAATCCCTTTCTCAGTTTGAACAATTTGGATATTCTTGAACTCAGTAGCTTTACCCAGATCTTTACATTTGAATCCCTTTTTCTCAAAGTGAGCGACCATCTTGAGGTGTTCAGATTTAGACGCCGCGTGGCACCCGTCATCGACATGGAAGGATAAGAGTTGAGTGGTTTTGGGGCTACTCCCATGTCTGATGAAGGAAGCTCTATCAAGCGTAAAAGTTCTGAACTCAAGTTCCCCCGTGATTTCCCCGTACAACATATCGTACCACAACCGACCAGATTCAGGGTGGCCGTATAAGGCTTTCTTCAAAAGCCAAACGTAATCCTCCAATCGGAATTCAGGTGGTGGTCTTACGTAAATGTTGTACGGGATTTTAGCATGGAGATAAGCAGTGGTAAAATCGATCAACCAGAGGTCGATTCCGAAACACGCAGCGTAAGCTGTCATGAGTAAAATTGTCCGATGTTGAGCGGTGGGGGAGTAGGTATTTCTAGGGTCATACTGAGCGTACGCCTTCAAAAGGTCCCCCCTCAACGTAATTCGGGCTTTATGAAACTCATCTAGCGTACCCTGTTGTTTGACGGTGTCGATCCATTTTACCGGAATGATTGGTGTCCCGGACATTCTAGCTTCCTCTTCCTTGCGCCAAACAAAAGCTTTAAGTTCTTTCAGCTGCTCAAACTCTTTCTGTCGAGCTTGCTTCCGATCTTTTGGTTTTTGTATCACAGGAAATTCCGGAAATTTCTCACTGACAAGACAATACTCTGCACGCTCTTCTCGGGCGCATACCGTGACATGTGCTCTTCTAGTCCTTTCCGAGATAATGTTTTCCCCAGAGATTTCGCCTTGTTCATGCGATCGCCAGTTAGAGCTGTGTTCAGCTCTCTGCTCCGCCACCCTTTCTCTCTCCCCCTCGACAAATGCAAATTCTGACGTAGTATCGAAGTGTAGACCGCTCACATTGGGCGCGGCAGCTTCACTTTGATCCTCGTCGTCATTTGAGTTAGTCGATAGGGGTGGTGGTTTTACCGGAATGTTAGCAACAGCATACTTGAGAATTTCCGTATCAATCACCTTATCGGTGACCCCGTCATCAAAGAGGACCGCATGCGCCGGGAAGCGTCTGGTCTTACGGGTAACTGGGGCAGCGGGTGCGGTAACCGTGCCTTTGCGAACCGCAGTTTGCCAGTTATTCCCGTAAGTTTGTTTCGCCCATCCTTCTCCCCACGCCTTAGCCGGAATTTCCATATATGTCCCGGACAAATCGCGTCTCTCTTTGGATTTCTGTTTCTTTCTCGTGACTTTCGCATCAGCGCCAACCAGAGGACCCTCATTTCTGAATACTTGCACCCATATTACTTTTACAGGTAGTTCGATTGGACCACGGCAAGGCGAAGGATGAGAGCGTAGTTCGGACCTTGGCGTTCTATCGCCCATTATGCTCGCCCCAAACTCACGATATCCTCGCGCGCGTTTGCGGCCCTCACTTGCGTGATTGCTCTATATTATTACATTTATATAGATACAAACATCTAAGAGGCTAAGTTGGTGGTCTCAGCTGTTGGTCGGAGGGCGATTTATCAGACTACAATTTTGTATGTCTTGAAAGGCCTCGGCAGCCAGCGTAACTCTGGGCCACCAGACCAGCCAATAATCGCAGATATTTGTATTTGTCTCATACATCATATTACTTTTGTCGCCTTTTGATACCCC
The DNA here is from genome assembly GCA_019918135.1 of Paulinella micropora. Lineage (NCBI taxonomy): Eukaryota > Cercozoa > Imbricatea > Euglyphida > Paulinellidae > Paulinella > Paulinella micropora. The sequence goes on from WBZZ01001274.1 coordinate 229,861, forward strand.
CCTGCGGGAAGCGCGGACAATTTTTATAACCCATATCACCGAGTAGTAGAATAATTAATAGTTCAGATAGGTCTCATCTCATGGTAGATTAGCTAGTACAATCAGGTTTACATCATATATTATCAGTATATTCGGATCACCTTGTATACCATATATAATGATGCTATATATGTAACTTGTTTATGCTATGCCTGTATTACATATTCACCTTAATACCACTCACAACATAGGATAAGGTGTGGGTAGGCCATAATCTTCTTCTCGTCGATCAGGCCTGACTTGACTGGGGGGCGCTGGCCTGTGTGTAGTCTAACTGATATACACTTGCCACAGCAAGTTGGGTAGCCACCGTTGACATTATCTCTTGGAGAGAGTGAGGGTAAGAGTGAATATGTTTCGAGTCTGTGTTTTTATCATTTTCACAGGATAGTTAGTAGGACCTGCAGTTAATTTAGTAATTAACCTTGCTCCAGGGGGAGTGTTAGATCATATTAATACAATATATTAATTCGGTGGACAGTACGGGCCGGCATATGTAATGCGTGTCGTTAGAGCCATTACGTGTGCCCGGCTTAATACGTTCCCGCTCTTTGCCTTGGCGCGTTCATTAAAGTTTAACTTACAGACGATCTACTCAACTTAGATTTGACTCTGGTTTAGTACAGTAGTCTAACAAATGTACCTAGTCCGAGCATATCTTAGTGCTGTAGCACACCACTGCAATAAGTGCTATTAATACATCACCATTTTCTGTAAAATCAGAAACCAGAAATTCAGAAATATTAATAGTTTTTTTTTTCAGGCGGACGCGCGGAAGGGAGGAGGGGGCAGGGGGGTGTTGTAACGCGCGTGAGAATGAATTCTGTTGTATCCTGCCCCCTCCCTCCGCGCCTCTTCCGTCAGTATATATATTTAAGTTATCATTATAATACAGGAGAAAAAATCTTATGTTATTACTGTGACTAAGAGAAAAATGTGTTATTAATAATATTAATATTAGTAAAAAATATGATCTAACATTTTCAGAATGAATTCTGTTGTATCCTGCTCCCTCCCTCCGCGCCCCTTCAGTCAGTATGTATATATTAATATATTTAAGTTATTACTGAATACAAGAGAAAAATCTTATATATACTTATATATATATATATATATGTTATTAATGCAAGAGAAAAATGTTTTGATATTAGTATTAATATTAGTAAAAAAAATATACATCAATTTCTAACATTTTCAGGGAAAAGAATATTAATCGTTTAAAATAAAATTGTTGGTTATGAGGCGCCTAATTAATATTACAATATATACAACATTAATACTGGTATACTTTATTAATACTAATGCTCAGCTGCTATTTATTATAACCAGTAATAATAAATCAATTTAATTAAAAGTGTTTTAGTGGAACATGAGCTACCTGACGTAACTGATGTCGATGTCCGTCTATCTTTAACAATTTTATTAATAATTATAATATTAATATATGATTAGGACCTCAGCCTGATTAACAGTAATAATAAGCGGCGGCCAGCCGCATTCAGATTCTAGGCTAGGCCCTTTCGTAGATTGATGATGATGCTTCATTTCTTTTTTGCTTATGTATCTTTTTGACACTAGCAGACCTTTTCGTACAGGATGCTTACCACTTTATGGATAAGTCGGATGCGTAAGAGTTGTAACATTAATTTACGCTGAAGAACTGTGACAGAAAACGTAGTATGATTAAATTTATTATTTATCAAGATAAGCAATGTGCCATAGCTAACAAACCATTGAAGGGCATGGACAATACTAATCTGATCGAAAAATCACGAGTTAAGGAGCCTACTATTTCAGTATTCACCCCCCCCCCCCCCCCTCTCTCTCTCTCTCTCCTCTCCGCCGCAACAAGAAGATTCAATCTATTTTACCTGTGCCAGTCTTTTCACGATTTCCTCCACGCTGGCTCGCTTGTGGGTCGGAGTGCTGCGGTCAAAGCTGCAAAAATCAAGGCCACTGAAATCTACGCCATGTTTTTTGCTTTCTGCTTTGAACTGCTCAATCTTTGAATGGTCATCCCTGCTCACGACAGGGATGATGACCTTGCCCGCGGCTAGTGCCCAACGGACCTCTTTTCTACAGAACTCTCGCGAGAAGTAGCTATTCTTTCCGTCGTCGGCCCATTATGCTCGCCCCAAACTCACGATATCCTCGCGCGCGTTTGCGGCCCTCACTTGCGTGATTGCTCTATATTATTACATTTATATAGATACAAACATCTAAGAGGCTAAGTTGGTGGTCTCAGCTGTTGGTCGGAGGGCGATTTATCAGACTACAATTTTTGTATGTCTTGAAAGGCCTCGGCAGCCAGCGTAACTCTGGGCCACCAGACCAGCCAATAATCGCAGATATTTGTATTTGTCTTATACATCATATTACTTTTGTCGCCTTTTGATACCCCCCTGCGGGAAGCGCGGACAATTTTTATAACCCATATCACCGAGTAGTAGAATAATTAATAGTTCAGATAGGTCTCATCTCATGGTAGATTAGCTAGTACAATCAGGTTTACATCATATAGTATCAGTATATTCGGATCACCTTGTATACCATATATAATGATGCTATATATGTAACTTGTTTATGCTATGCCTGTATTACATATTCACCTTAATACCACTCACAACATAGGATAAGGTGTGGGTAGGCCATAATCTTCTTCTCGTCGATCAGGCCTGACTTGACTGGGGGGCGCTGCCCTGTGTGTAGTCTAACTGATATACACTTGCCACAGCAAGTTGGGTAGCCACCGTCGACATTATCTCTTGGAGAGAGTGAGGGTAAGAGTGAATATGTTTCGAGTCTGTGTTTTTATCATTTTCACAGGATAGTTAGTAGGACCTGCAGTTAATTTAGTAATTAACCTTGCTCCAGGGGGAGTGTTAGATCATATTAATACAATATATTAATTCGGTGGACAGTACGGGCCGGCACTGCATATGTAATGCGTGTCGTTAGAGCCATTACGTGTGCCCGGCTTAATACGTTCCCGCTCTTTGCCTTGGCGCGTTCATTAAAGTTTAACTTACAGACGATCTACTCAACTTAGATTTGACTCTGGTTTAGTACAGTAGTCTAACAAATGTACCTAGTCCGAGCATATCTTAGTGCTGTAGCACACCACTGCAATAAGTGCTATTAATACATCACCATTTTCTGTAAAATCAGAAACCAGAAATTCAGAAATATTAATAGTTTTTTTTTGCAGGCGGACGCGCGGAAGGGAGAAGGGGGCAGGGGGGTGTTGTAACGCGCGTGAGAATGAATTCTGTTGTATCCTGCCCCCTCCCTCCGCGCCTCTTCCGTCAGTATATATATTTAAGTTATCATTATAATACAGGAGAAAAAATCTTATGTTATTACTGTGACTAAGAGAAAAATGTGTTATTAATAATATTAATATTAGTAAAAAATATGATCTAACATTTTCAGAATGAATTCTGTTGTATCCTGCTCCCTCCCTCCGCGCCCCTTCAGTCAGTATGTATATATTAATATATTTAAGTTATTACTGAATACAAGAGAAAAATCTTATATATACTTATATATATATATATATATATATATGTTATTAATGCAAGAGAAAAATGTTTTGATATTAGTATTAATATTAGTAAAAAAAATATACATCAATTTCTAACATTTTCAGGGAAAAGAATATTAATCGTTTAAAATAAAATTGTTGGTTATGAGGCGCCTAATTAATATTACAATATATACAACATTAATACTGGTATACTTTATTAATACTAATGCTCAGCTGCTATTTATTATAACCAGTAATAATAAATCAATTTAATTAAAAGTGTTTTAGTGGAACATGAGCTACCTGACGTAACTGATGTCGATGTCCGTCTATCTTTAACAATTTTATTAATAATTATAATATTAATATATGATTAGGACCTCAGCCTGATTAACAGTAATAATAAGCGGCGGCCAGCCGCATTCAGATTCTAGGCTAGGCCCTTTCGTAGATTGATGATGATGCTTCATTTCTTTTTTGCTTATGTATCTTTTTGACACTAGCAGACCTTTTCGTACAGGATGCTTACCACTTTATGGATAAGTCGGATGCGTAAGAGTTGTAACATTAATTTACGCTGAAGAACTGTGACAGAAAACGTAGTATGATTAAATTTATTATTTATCAAGATAAGCAATGTGCCATAGCTAACAAACCATTGAAGGGCATGGACAATACTAATCTGATCGAAAAATCACGAGTTAAGGAGCCTACTATTTCAGTATTCACCCCCCCCCCCCCCCCTCTCTCTCTCTCTCTCCTCTCCGCCGCAACAAGAAGATTCAATCTATTTTACCTGTGCCAGTCTTTTCACGATTTCCTCCACGCTGGCTCGCTTGTGGGTCGGAGTGCTGCGGTCAAAGCTGCAAAAATCAAGGCCACTGAAATCTACGCCATGTTTTTTGCTTTCTGCTTTGAACTGCTCAATCTTTGAATGGTCATCCCTGCTCACGACAGGGATGATGACCTTGCCCGCGGCTAGTGCCCAACGGACCTCTTTTCTACAGAACTCTCGCGAGAAGTAGCTATTCTTTCCGTCGTCGGCCCATTATGCTCGCCCCAAACTCACGATATCCTCGCGCGCGTTTGCGGCCCTCACTTGCGTGATTGCTCTATATTATTACATTTATATAGATACAAACATCTAAGAGGCTAAGTTGGTGGTCTCAGCTGTTGGTCGGAGGGCGATTTATCAGACTACAATTTTTGTATGTCTTGAAAGGCCTCGGCAGCCAGCGTAACTCTGGGCCACCAGACCAGCCAATAATCGCAGATATTTGTATTTGTCTTATACATCATATTACTTTTGTCGCCTTTTGATACCCCCCTGCGGGAAGCGCGGACAATTTTTATAACCCATATCACCGAGTAGTAGAATAATTAATAGTTCAGATAGGTCTCATCTCATGGTAGATTAGCTAGTACAATCAGGTTTACATCATATAGTATCAGTATATTCGGATCACCTTGTATACCATATATAATGATGCTATATATGTAACTTGTTTATGCTATGCCTGTATTACATATTCACCTTAATACCACTCACAACATAGGATAAGGTGTGGGTAGGCCATAATCTTCTTCTCGTCGATCAGGCCTGACTTGACTGGGGGGCGCTGCCCTGTGTGTAGTCTAACTGATATACACTTGCCACAGCAAGTTGGGTAGCCACCGTCGACATTATCTCTTGGAGAGAGTGAGGGTAAGAGTGAATATGTTTCGAGTCTGTGTTTTTATCATTTTCACAGGATAGTTAGTAGGACCTGCAGTTAATTTAGTAATTAACCTTGCTCCAGGGGGAGTGTTAGATCATATTAATACAATATATTAATTCGGTGGACAGTACGGGCCGGCACTGCATATGTAATGCGTGTCGTTAGAGCCATTACGTGTGCCCGGCTTAATACGTTCCCGCTCTTTGCCTTGGCGCGTTCATTAAAGTTTAACTTACAGACGATCTACTCAACTTAGATTTGACTCTGGTTTAGTACAGTAGTCTAACAAATGTACCTAGTCCGAGCATATCTTAGTGCTGTAGCACACCACTGCAATAAGTGCTATTAATACATCACCATTTTCTGTAAAATCAGAAACCAGAAATTCAGAAATATTAATAGTTTTTTTTTTGCAGGCGGACGCGCGGAAGGGAGAAGGGGGCAGGGGGGTGTTGTAACGCGCGTGAGAATGAATTCTGTTGTATCCTGCCCCCTCCCTCCGCGCCTCTTCCGTCAGTATATATATTTAAGTTATCATTATAATACAGGAGAAAAAATCTTATGTTATTACTGTGACTAAGAGAAAAATGTGTTATTAATAATATTAATATTAGTAAAAAATATGATCTAACATTTTCAGAATGAATTCTGTTGTATCCTGCTCCCTCCCTCCGCGCCCCTTCAGTCAGTATGTATATATTAATATATTTAAGTTATTACTGAATACAAGAGAAAAATCTTATATATACTTATATATATATATATATATATGTTATTAATGCAAGAGAAAAATGTTTTGATATTAGTATTAATATTAGTAAAAAAAATATACATCAATTTCTAACATTTTCAGGGAAAAGAATATTAATCGTTTAAAATAAAATTGTTGGTTATGAGGCGCCTAATTAATATTACAATATATACAACATTAATACTGGTATACTTTATTAATACTAATGCTCAGCTGCTATTTATTATAACCAGTAATAATAAATCAATTTAATTAAAAGTGTTTTAGTGGAACATGAGCTACCTGACGTAACTGATGTCGATGTCCGTCTATCTTTAACAATTTTATTAATAATTATAATATTAATATATGATTAGGACCTCAGCCTGATTAACAGTAATAATAAGCGGCGGCCAGCCGCATTCAAATTCTAGGCTAGGCCCTTTCGTAGATTGATGATGATGCTTCATTTCTTTTTTGCTTATGTATCTTTTTGACACTAGCAGACCTTTTCGTACAGGATGCTTACCACTTGTATGGATAAGTCGGATGCGTAAGAGTTGTAACATTAATTTACGCTGAAGAACTATGTGACAGAAAACGTAGTATGATTAAATTTATTATTTATCAAGATAAGCAATGTGCCATAGCTAACAAACCATTGAAGGGCATGGACAATACTAATCTGATCGAAAAATCACGAGTTAAGGAGCCTACTATTTCAGTATTCACCCCCCCCCCCCCCCTCTCTCTCTCCTCTCCGCCGCAACAAGAAGATTCAATCTATTTTACCTGTGCCAGTCTTTTCACGATTTCCTCCACGCTGGCTCGCTTGTGGGTCGGAGTGCTGCGGTCAAAGCTGCAAAAATCAAGGCCACTGAAATCTACGCCATGTTTTTTGCTTTCTGCTTTGAACTGCTCAATCTTTGAATGGTCATCCCTGCTCACGACAGGGATGATGACCTTGCCCGCGGCTAGTGCCCAACGGACCTCTTTTCTACAGAACTCTCGCGAGAAGTAGCTATTCTTTCCGTCGTCGGCCCATTATGCTCGCCCCAAACTCACGATATCCTCGCGCGCGTTTGCGGCCCTCACTTGCGTGATTGCTCTATATTATTACATTTATATAGATACAAACATCTAAGAGGCTAAGTTGGTGGTCTCAGCTGTTGGTCGGAGGGCGATTTATCAGACTACAATTTTTGTATGTCTTGAAAGGCCTCGGCAGCCAGCGTAACTCTGGGCCACCAGACCAGCCAATAATCGCAGATATTTGTATTTGTCTTATACATCATATTACTTTTGTCGCCTTTTGATACCCCCCTGCGGGAAGCGCGGACAATTTTTATAACCCATATCACCGAGTAGTAGAATAATTAATAGTTCAGATAGGTCTCATCTCATGGTAGATTAGCTAGTACAATCAGGTTTACATCATATATTATCAGTATATTCGGATCACCTTGTATACCATATATAATGATGCTATATATGTAACTTGTTTATGCTATGCCTGTATTACATATTCACCTTAATACCACTCACAACATGGGATAAGGTGTGGGTAGGCCATAATCTTCTTCTCGTCGATCAGGCCTGACTTGACTGGGGGGCGCTGGCCTGTGTGTAGTCTAACTGATATACACTTGCCACAGCAAGTTGGGTAGCCACCGTTGACATTATCTCTTGGAGAGAGTGAGGGTAAGAGTGAATATGTTTCGAGTCTGTGTTTTTATCATTTTCACAGGATAGTTAGTAGGACCTGCAGTTAATTTAGTAATTAACTTTGCTCCAGGGGGAGTGTTAGATCATATTAATACAATATATTAATTCGGTGGACAGTACGGGCCGGCATATGTAATGCGTGTCGTTAGAGCCATTACGTGTGCCCGGCTTAATACGTTCCCGCTCTTTGCCTTGGCGCGTTCATTAAAGTTTAACTTACAGACGATCTACTCAACTTAGATTTGACTCTGGTTTAGTACAGTAGTCTAACAAATGTACCTAGTCCGAGCATATCTTAGTGCTGTAGCACACCACTGCAATAAGTGCTATTAATACATCACCATTTTCTGTAAAATCAGAAACCAGAAATTCAGAAATATTAATAGTTTTTTTTTGCAGGCGGACGCGCGGAAGGGAGGAGGGGGCAGGGGGGTGTTGTAACGCGCGTGAGAATGAATTCTGTTGTATCCTGCCCCCTCCCTCCGCGCCTCTTCCGTCAGTATATATATTTAAGTTATCATTATAATACAGGAGAAAAAATCTTATGTTATTACTGTGACTAAGAGAAAAATGTGTTATTAATAATATTAATATTAGTAAAAAATATGATCTAACATTTTCAGAATGAATTCTGTTGTATCCTGCTCCCTCCCTCCGCGCCCCTTCAGTCAGTATGTATATATTAATATATTTAAGTTATTACTGAATACAAGAGAAAAATCTTATATATATTTATATATATATATATGTTATTGATGCAAGAGAAAAATGTTTTGATATTAGTATTAATATTAGTAAAAAAAGTATACATCGATTTCTAACATTTTCAGGGAAAAGAATATTAATCGTTTAAAATAAAATTGTTGGTTATGAGGCGCCTAATTAATATTACAATATATACAACATTAATACTGGTATACTTTATTAATACTAATACTCAGCTGCTATTTATTATAACCAGTAATAATAAATCAATTTAATTAAAAGTGTTTTAGTGGAACATGAGCTACCTGACGTAACTGATGTCGATGTCCGTCTATCTTTAACAATTTTATTAATAATTATAATATTAATATATGATTAGGACCTCAGCCTGATTAACAGTAATAATAAGCGGCGGCCAGCCGCATTCAGATTCTAGGCTAGTCCCTTTCGTAGATTGATGATGATGCTTCATTTCTTTTTTGCTTATGTATCTTTTTGACACTAGCAGACCTTTTCGTACAGGATGCTTACCACTTGTATGGATAAGTCGGATGCGTAAGAGTTGTAACATTAATTTACGCTGAAGAACTATGTGACAGAAAACGTAGTATGATTAAATTTATTATTTATCAAGATAAGCAATGTGCCATAGCTAACAAACCATTGAAGGGCATGGACAATACTAATCTGATCGAAAAATCACGAGTTAAGGAGCCTACTATTTCAGTATTCACCCCCCCCCCCCCCTCTCTCTCTCCTCTCCGCCGCAACAAGAAGATTCAATCTATTTTACCTGTGCCAGTCTTTTCACGATTTCCTCCACGCTGGCTCGCTTGTGGGTCGGAGTGCTGCGGTCAAAGCTGCAAAAATCAAGGCCACTGAAATCTACGCCATGTTTTTTGCTTTCTGCTTTGAACTGCTCAATCTTTGAATGGTCATCCCTGCTCACGACAGGGATGATGACCTTGCCCGCGGCTAGTGCCCAACGGACCTCTTTTCTACAGAACTCTCGCGAGAAGTAGCTATTCTTTCCGTCGTCGGCCCATTATGCTCGCCCCAAACTCACGATATCCTCGCGCGCGTTTGCGGCCCTCACTTGCGTGATTGCTCTATATTATTACATTTATATAGATACAAACATCTAAGAGGCTAAGTTGGTGGTCTCAGCTGTTGGTCGGAGGGCGATTTATCAGACTACAATTTTGTATGTCTTGAAAGGCCTCGGCAGCCAGCGTAACTCTGGGCCACCAGACCAGCCAATAATCGCAGATATTTGTATTTGTCTCATACATCATATTACTTTTGTCGCCTTTTGATACCCCCCTGCGGGAAGCGCGGACAATTTTTATAACCCATATCACCGAGTAGTAGAATAATTAATAGTTCAGATAGGTCTCATCTCATGGTAGATTAGCTAGTACAATCAGGTTTACATCATATATTATCAGTATATTCGGATCACCTTGTATACCATATATAATGATGCTATATATGTAACTTGTTTATGCTATGCCTGTATTACATATTCACCTTAATACCACTCACAACATGGGATAAGGTGTGGGTAGGCCATAATCTTCTTCTCGTCGATCAGGCCTGACTTGACTGGGGGGCGCTGGCCTGTGTGTAGTCTAACTGATATACACTTGCCACAGCAAGTTGGGTAGCCACCGTTGACATTATCTCTTGGAGAGAGTGAGGGTAAGAGTGAATATGTTTCGAGTCTGTGTTTTTATCATTTTCACAGGATAGTTAGTAGGACCTGCAGTTAATTTAGTAATTAACTTTGCTCCAGGGGGAGTGTTAGATCATATTAATACAATATATTAATTCGGTGGACAGTACGGGCCGGCATATGTAATGCGTGTCGTTAGAGCCATTACGTGTGCCCGGCTTAATACGTTCCCGCTCTTTGCCTTGGCGCGTTCATTAAAGTTTAACTTACAGACGATCTACTCAACTTAGATTTGACTCTGGTTTAGTACAGTAGTCTAACAAATGTACCTAGTCCGAGCATATCTTAGTGCTGTAGCACACCACTGCAATAAGTGCTATTAATACATCACCATTTTCTGTAAAATCAGAAACCAGAAATTCAGAAATATTAATAGTTTTTTTTTGCAGGCGGACGCGCGGAAGGGAGAAGGGGGCAGGGGGGTGTTGTAACGCGCGTGAGAATGAATTCTGTTGTATCCTGCCCCCTCCCTCCGCGCCTCTTCCGTCAGTATATATATTTAAGTTATCATTATAATACAGGAGAAAAAATCTTATGTTATTACTGTGACTAAGAGAAAAATGTGTTATTAATAATATTAATATTAGTAAAAAATATGATCTAACATTTTCAGAATGAATTCTGTTGTATCCTGCTCCCTCCCTCCGCGCCCCTTCAGTCAGTATGTATATATTAATATATTTAAGTTATTACTGAATACAAGAGAAAAATCTTATATATATTTATATATATATATATATATGTTATTAATGCAAGAGAAAAATGTTTTGATATTAGTATTAATATTAGTAAAAAAAGTATACATCGATTTCTAACATTTTCAGGGAAAAGAATATTAATCGTTTAAAATAAAATTGTTGGTTATGAGGCGCCTAATTAATATTACAATATATACAACATTAATACTGGTATACTTTATTAATACTAATGCTCAGCTGCTATTTATTATAACCAGTAATAATAAATCAATTTAATTAAAAGTGTTTTAGTGGAACATGAGCTACCTGACGTAACTGATGTCGATGTCCGTCTATCTTTAACAATTTTATTAATAATTATAATATTAATATATGATTAGGACCTCAGCCTGATTAACAGTAATAATAAGCGGCGGCCAGCCGCATTCAGATTCTAGGCTAGGCCCTTTCGTAGATTGATGATGATGCTTCATTTCTTTTTTGCTTATGTATCTTTTTGACACTAGCAGACCTTTTCGTACAGGATGCTTACCACTTGTATGGATAAGTCGGATGCGTAAGAGTTGTAACATTAATTTACGCTGAAGAACTATGTGACAGAAAACGTAGTATGATTAAATTTATTATTTATCAAGATAAGCAATGTGCCATAGCTAACAAACCATTGAAGGGCATGGACAATACTAATCTGATCGAAAAATCACGAGTTAAGGAGCCTACTATTTCAGTATTCACCCCCCCCCCCCCCTCTCTCTCTCTCTCTCCTCTCCGCCGCAACAAGAAGATTCAATCTATTTTACCTGTGCCAGTCTTTTCACGATTTCCTCCACGCTGGCTCGCTTGTGGGTCGGAGTGCTGCGGTCAAAGCTGCAAAAATCAAGGCCACTGAAATCTACGCCATGTTTTTTGCTTTCTGCTTTGAACTGCTCAATCTTTGAATGGTCATCCCTGCTCACGACAGGGATGATGACCTTGCCCGCGGCTAGTGCCCAACGGACCTCTTTTCTACAGAACTCTCGCGAGAAGTAGCTATTCTTTCCGTCGTCGGCCCATTATGCTCGCCCCAAACTCACGATATCCTCGCGCGCGTTTGCGGCCCTCACTTGCGTGATTGCTCTATATTATTACATTTATATAGATACAAACATCTAAGAGGCTAAGTTGGTGGTCTCAGCTGTTGGTCGGAGGGCGATTTATCAGACTACAATTTTGTATGTCTTGAAAGGCCTCGGCAGCCAGCGTAACTCTGGGCCACCAGACCAGCCAATAATCGCAGATATTTGTATTTGTCTCATACATCATATTACTTTTGTCGCCTTTTGATACCCCCCTGCGGGAAGCGCGGACAATTTTTATAACCCATATCACCGAGTAGTAGAATAATTAATAGTTCAGATAGGTCTCATCTCATGGTAGATTAGCTAGTACAATCAGGTTTACATCATATAGTATCAGTATATTCGGATCACCTTGTATACCATATATAATGATGCTATATATGTAACTTGTTTATGCTATGCCTGTATTACATATTCACCTTAATACCACTCACAACATAGGATAAGGTGGGTAGGCCATAATCTTCTTCTCGTCGATCAGGCCTGACTTGACTGGGGGGCGCTGCCCTGTGTGTAGTCTAACTGATATACACTTGCCACAGCAAGTTGGGTAGCCACCGTCGACATTATCTCTTGGAGAGAGTGAGGGTAAGAGTGAATATGTTTCGAGTCTGTGTTTTTATCATTTTCACAGGATAGTTAGTAGGACCTGCAGTTAATTTAGTAATTAACCTTGCTCCAGGGGGAGTGTTAGATCATATTAATACAATATATTAATTCGGTGGACAGTACGGGCCGGCATATGTAATGCGTGTCGTTAGAGCCATTACGTGTGCCCGGCTTAATACGTTCCCGCTCTTTGCCTTGGCGCGTTCATTAAAGTTTAACTTACAGACGATCTACTCAACTTAGATTTGACTCTGGTTTAGTACAGTAGTCTAACAAATGTACCTAGTCCGAGCATATCTTAGTGCTGTAGCACACCACTGCAATAAGTGCTATTAATACATCACCATTTTCTGTAAAATCAGAAACCAGAAATTCAGAAATATTAATAGTTTTTTTTTTCAGGCGGACGCGCGGAAGGGAGGAGGGGGCAGGGGGGTGTTGTAACGCGCGTGAGAATGAATTCTGTTGTATCCTGCCCCCTCCCTCCGCGCCTCTTCCGTCAGTATATATATTTAAGTTATCATTATAATACAGGAGAAAAAATCTTATGTTATTACTGTGACTAAGAGAAAAATGTGTTGTTAATAATATTCAGTTAATATTAGTAAAAAATATGATCTAACATTTTCAGAATGAATTCTGTTGTATCCTGCTCCCTCCCTCCGCGCCCCTTCAGTCAGTATGTATATATTAATATATTTAAGTTATTACTGAATACAAGAGAAAAATCTTATATATATTTATATATATATTAATATATGTTATTAATGCAAGAGAAAAATGTTTTGATATTAGTATTAATATTAATATTAGTAAAAAAAATATACATCGATTTCTAACATTTTCAGGGAAAAGAATATTATTAATAATCGTTTAAAATAAAATTGTTGGTTATGAGGCGCCTAATTAATATTACAATATATACAACATTAATACTGGTATACTTTATTAATACTAATACTCAGCTGCTATTTATTATAACCAGTAATAATAAATCAATTTAATTAAAAGTGTTTTAGTGGAACATGAGCTACCTGACGTAACTGATGTCGATGTCCGTCTATCTTTAACAATTTTATTAATAATTATAATATTAATATATGATTAGGACCTCAGCCTGATTAACAGTAATAATAAGCGGCGGCCAGCCGCATTCAGATTCTAGGCTAGGCCCTTTTGTAGATTGATGATGATGCTTCATTTCTTTTTTGCTTATGTATCTTTTTGACACTAGCAGACCTTTTCGTACAGGATGCTTACCACTTGTATGGATAAGTCGGATGCGTAAGAGTTGTAACATTAATTTACGCTGAAGAACTATGTGACAGAAAACGTAGTATGATTAAATTTATTATTTATCAAGATAAGCAATGTGCCATAGCTAACAAACCATTGAAGGGCATGGACAATACTAATCTGATCGAAAAATCACGAGTTAAGGAGCCTACTATTTCAGTATTCACCCCCCCCCCCCCCCTCCGACCTCTCTCTCTCTCCTCTCCGCCGCAACAAGAAGATTCAATCTATTTTACCTGTGCCAGTCTTTTCACGATTTCCTCCACGCTGGCTCGCTTGTGGGTCGGAGTGCTGCGGTCAAAGCTGCAAAAATCAAGGCCACTGAAATCTACGCCATGTTTTTTGCTTTCTGCTTTGAACTGCTCAATCTTTGAATGGTCATCCCTGCTCACGACAGGGATGATGACCTTGCCCGCGGCTAGTGCCCAACGGACCTCTTTTCTACAGAACTCTCGCGAGAAGTAGCTATTCTTTCCGTCGTCGGTCACGATGGCGATGAATGCTTTCGATTTTTGTACTCCCTTTTCCATGGCATTCTCGTCTCGCTTTTCCATCTCCACGTCCATCCAGCAAGACTTGCCCATCTTACCCAGCGAAGTGTAGAGCTCACCCGCGGTCACTACGGCTGCTTGATCTCTCTGAGTGTGGCTCAAGAAGAAGTCCCAGTCAGCTTCCGGCGCATACTGTTTATGCTCGATTCCGTCTCTGTCACAGACATAGCTCTCTCCCAAGGGCCATTCTTGTGCTGCTTCATTTCCCAAGCGTGTGCTTTCTTGTTTGCTCTTTTGCGTACTTTCATCGTCATTCCCAGAAACCGGTACCATGGACCCGTGTTGCTCAAGAAAGGCAGCATTGACTTTGGCCACAATTTCCTTCACACTGGCGTCTTTCAGCGCCTCATCCTTGCGGTCGAAAGTGCAAAAATCAAAGCGAGCAAGATCTAGTCCTCGCTCGTTGCCCTTTCCTATGAGCTTTCCAATTTTGTGCTTGTCGTCTCTGCGCACGACAGGAACGATGACTTTGCCCGCGTCCACGGCACAGCGGATCTCTTCCTGGCATGACGCTTGTGAAAAGTAGCTGTTCTGTCCGTTGTCGGTCACAACCGCGATGAAGACGTCCGAAGTCCGTATTGCCTTGAGCTTTTCTGTATCATGAAAGTTTCGTTTGTTGTCCTCCTCCCCATCCTGCCAGCAAGGTCTGCCCACCTTGCAAAGCGAACCATGCAGCTCACTGGCGATCAGTTTGGCTTCTTCATCTCTGTGTGAATGGCTTACAAAGAAACTCCAACCAGCTTTTGCGTGCTGGCCGCGCACATCATCATGCCTGCTCAAGCCCCAAAGCACACTCAAGCCCTCGCGCCCGGTCGCCCATGCCTGCTTGTCCAGCACCTCGCAGATCTCATCGCTAGCCTGGGACGTGTCTCTGGCAGGGCCTCGTCCTTTCAGGACACAGTTCTGGCAGAGCAAGTGTGCGACACAGGCCGATTCTTCTGCGCGGCCCCAGCGACGAAGGCGAAGCACTGTGAGCACCTCTTGAACGAAGCTGGACGCGTAGTGTAACAAGAAGCCCTTCGAACCCGCCACACACCTGTGAACCAACAAGCATGGAACTGATTGCAATGATGACTTCAAAATATGCAAATGAACGGTTTCGAATTCCATCTTTGCACAGGTGCTGATAAATTATTTCAGCGTCATATTACATGGGCACAAGTACATCAAGCATCAACAAATTATCTGCAGTTGACTAAAGCTTGCAAATGCATGTTGTAACTCATATAGACAGACAGGAAAAGTTCGCTTCCTTGCTCGTCCAGCACCACACGCACCGCTCCCTTGTCGCCTGTGCGCGGCTGGTCCACCTCTCTGAAACAAAACTCGTGCGTGCCGAAGTAGATCGCCAAGCGCTGAGCACACAAGTTGCACAGCAAGCACAAGATTTTCGAATTTTAATATCAATAGGGCATTAGACAAGAAAACACATTGTCAGGAGATATCCACTAGTTTCTTCGCACCATACCTCAGAACCCAGTTTCTTACTAAGGAGTCGGGGGGCCAACACAGCCATGAAGCCTGGTGGGAATAGTAGTTCTGTAGTTTTTCGCTGGGAGACCTTGACCCCTGCCGCCAAGCAGCGTTCACCGAAACCGAAACCCAGGTCCGGAGGCGCGAAGATGACGCCGGAGTATCGCTCACCCACGCTGCTAGGAATCATGATTTGCTCTGCGCTGCTGATGTCTGTGGATGGCTGGCGGAGCAGTGGGAGGGGCTGTGTGGCTGCAGCCTGAGAGTCTTCTGTAGGTTCTGGTGCTGGTGCCGCAGCCGACAGCGACTCATGTTTGTGGCTGAGGGGTGCTATCACATCTAGCAATTGCAGGAATCGCAGCACCTACATGTTAGCGGAGATGCAAACGAAAGGTAAAACGGCAGATCTAGAGGGCCATAGGTCCCTTTCTATGATGTATAAAATTCCGTGCAATGAAAGCAATGATTCATGACATGATCACGTTCAACTCTATGTATATGCAAATTCTCAAGTTGGTGCATGCTGAGGTCTTGCGGTTGCAACCTGGGGAACGTCTTCTTCCCTGGCAAGCTTTGGCCCCACTTTGCAACGCAGGCAGAGCCGCTTACGAGAAATCAACTCGGAGCAGCCAGAGCACACATTTATAGAGCACTTGTGGCAGTGATGGTGTTTGCGAGTCATCGTCCACGCCTTCTTACAGACTTCGCATTTGCCCATTTTGCTTTTTCTGCGCCCAGCCTGAGAACCTTGCTTGGCTTTCGTCTTGGAGTCCATAGCAGCATCGTCTCCCGCTACCGATGCTTCTTGTTCCGAAAGCGTAGGTACCATGGAGGCTGGCCAGTATTCTCCCAAAAGAGCTTTCTGAATCTCCTCGCGAGACACCCCTCCTCGCTTGGTCTTCAAGCCTGTGCCATGATTCAGATTTACAATGTGACTCATTTTGGATCGACCTTATGGCTACTGAGAACTCTGCAGTATGTGACGCAAACATTGGGACTCTGCGATGTCAGTATTGGAACTATGACCACTACTGCTAGCAATACCCCCTGCTGCTGCTCTTGCTGCTGCTGCTGCTCCTCCTCCTCCTCCTCCTACTACTACTACTACTACAACTACTACTACTACTACTACTACTACTACTACTTACTTCTACTACTACTACTACTACTACTACTACTACTACTACTACTACTACTACTACTACTACTACACTAATACTACTTACTTCTACTACTACTACTACTACTACTACTACTACTACCACTACTACTACTACTACTAATACGAATACTACTAAGCTAACAACCAACATGAAGAACATCAACACACAACAACATGAAGAACATCAACAACAATAATAATATCATAACAACCGTTGAACGGACGCTCGTGGGGCCGAACAATGACTGCCAGAGCAAGAGCAAGCCAAAGCGGACTGCACAAATAGCAAAACAATGAAGTAGTAAGAATAGTAATTCGCAAATGCCAAGTCAAAAACTAAACAGTAAACAGTAGTTATTGAAAAGCCTTTCGTCAAAGTTTACCAATTTTTGTTGTGTTGTCCTGTGCGTGTCACACACACAAGGCAACAAATATGGAAAGCTACACATAGTCGTATGCATCCCAAATTCTCCCTCTAACGCTGATACACATATAGCCGACGGAATAAAAAATATTAAATACAGTCTGAACTTTTCAACTGATGTTTGTACGAACCGAAACCAAAAAAGAAAAGAATGATTGGAATATGTATATATATATATATATATATATATATATATACATATATATATATATATAGAGCCGACAATGATCGCGTTCACTGGTAGACTGTTGACTGAAATGATGCATCTAATGATTATCTTAGTGCACCCACCTGAGCACGAGCTCAGTTCCGAACTCCATCACGTCGCCTTGGTAGATCAGTTCTCGAAGCACCAGCTGAAGTACAAGCACAACAATAGTTAACATAATCCATATACAAAGCATGCGATTCATAGGTATAGGACGATAGTACACACACACACACACACACACACACACATATATATATATATATATGTATATATAATATACAATATTTATATATATGTGAGTAATAAATTTGTTCGTGGGTGTTTACATGGTTTCAAATTATACAGGACTAATGAGAATTATACATTCACAATTACCTCAGGAGCGCTCGTGGGAAGAAGAGATTTGACTATCTCTAAAGCCTCTGCATAGGACGCGTGCCACTTGGTCTGAAACATTTGCCAAATATCAAGGACATTTCAAAAATATCAAGTCCAATCTGACAAATTTATGAAGCTTGATAGTAAACTTGAGGTTCATGCTACCAGGTGCTTTTGGCGCCACTTTGCCAGCCCATCTTGAGCCAGCACCAAAAACTCAGGCACGTTAGCGAGATCCGGTAACCTGCGCCATGGTAAGCAATCCAATACTAAATGCCGTTTTTGCCTCGAAGTTCGCTACTGATTTGGGCGATGGATAAGGCACTATCCAAGACACACTCATGCTTGACCTGAGCAAGTTGCGACCGGCCTGGGCAACGCGCTTTCGGAGTTCTTCCAGCATTGCAGGTGCCTTTCTAGTCTCGCAGTCCAATAGCATGCCCGAAGCGTCCAGGTGCGCGTGCTTGAATTCCGAGCTCAGTCTTGGGGCAAGCTGCGACAGCCCAGACCGCTGTGAATTATTTCGACTTCAGTGCAAAACAGCTTGCAAGTAGGGAAAGACTCGTGTTCTAGGTTACAATACTCTGCTAAAAGTCATAGATTCATGTTAAGATTGACTAACAGAACATACACGGTCGTGATACACAGTCATGATTCACAAAATGAACCAAGGGAATACTCGGAATGTTGGGATGCCTTTGAAATAATGCAGATTTGCTAATTTTCATGAAGGAAAATGCATTATTAGAGCCAGGGTTGCAATGTCAACATATAAATAACATCAAAAATGTTAAAATAATATTTAAAATTTTCAATAATGTGCCAACCTGTTGCAGCCACTCCTGTGCGCGCTGCAGCTCAGGCGGATCCAGCTGGTCTTGGTGTGTACAAACCAAGACCGTGCAACAGGCGCGATGGTATGCGCCCAGCGAATCTCTACACAAATAAAAGAGGGGCGGATTAGGTGCGGGCAGAGGAGGAGGGGGTGGGGTGGGGGGGGGGGGGAAGTGGGGAGATTTTGGTTCATGATGTCAAAAAGAGTATTTCGTTTGGGACATTTACATCTCAGTGTCTAGATATGCAGTTTGATGGAATTACTATTACATTACGATCGTACGTATTTTGTTGAATGGGCGACGGTACTGAAATGTTGCTTACAGAACTTGGAGAATTATTTTTTATAAACAGAGAGAAAATCTCTTGATCCGAAGGAACTTACAAAGCACCGAGCCAAAGCCTCAGCTGCTGCTCCCGGGTGCGCTCGTCGTCGGTGGCTTTGCAGACCAACAGGAAGACAGCGCAGTCGGCCGACAAGAAGTGCAGGTTGGTGGCGTAGAACTCGGGCTGGCCCGGCAGGTCCCGCACCATCCAATGCAGCCCCGCCTCCGAGTCCTGCACACGATGCGTCACACAAATGCGCCATTCGACAGCAAAAAAGCAAACAAAGGGAAGATTTATAGCATATCCGATATTTGTATGCATAATTGTATGTCTGTACTGAAGAAGTAAAATATTTCATTGTATTCTTGAGTGTCGGTCGCGAAATTCGATTCGATATATGCGGGATTTAAAATTGTTTCCCAAACGAAGAGTACTTTCCCTCTTTCGCTAAGCTGCAGTCAATGGGTCCACCCTCTTTTATGTCATGGTATTGAAAACACTTCAGTCTGTTGCATTCCTTGTGCAAGCCATTCCGAGTGGATATAACGGGTTGAGAGTGCATGCACCATGCAGCTGAAGAGCAGCACGCTGGTAGTGCGCTCCAGGCGACTCCATTTGGCAGTCTCGCGCTTCAGTGAGGGCGCCAACCAGCCCCGCTCCAGCAGCGTCGACTTGCCCGCTTTGAAATTGCCCACCGTTACTAACTGCAGATCAGGAAAATAAGCAATCAACCGCAAGTACCAGCCATTGAAAGGACTGCAAATTAAATTTCCTGGTCATTCTTAACGGTTTGATTCGACCTTTGTGCGTACTGACCAGATCATATCCTTTGAGGGTCCAATAGTCAAGAATGATTACACAAGAATAATATTTTGCATGTTCTGACAGCGTGACATGAGAACAAGTAAACCCTAGTAATATGCGCGCGCAAGTTCAAACAAGAAGCTGTTGGTTATATGCAAAAGTACACAGGAATCCTCTGACCTGCAACCGCGTCCGCGGTACTTGTTTTAGGTTTGAGCTTCCAAGCCGCAACAGTTGCAGCACCTGAGCAGCACATGACAAGATATAAGGCTAAAACCCTCCTACGCTACCAAGGCTGGGGATATTAACATACTTGAATGCCTGCATCCACGCCTAAGATGCTAACGTCACTGCGCGCCCGTCTTCCCAACTCATCATCCCGCTTCAGGAGCTCTATGACGTCACGAGTCAAAATAGAAGATTTGTTTGCAGATAATACATTATATGATCTCAGTTGAGGATTTCAAGTGACTGCCTGTAAAGTGTACCTGCATTGCGGCTGACCTGCAGCTTCTGTAGCTTACCAAAGCGCTTGGCGTCTCCGAGCTCGGCTGGGACCGTCGTCAACCGGTTTGCACGCAGATCCAGCTCCTCTAGAAAGGTTAAGCCGTCTTGGCTTGAAACCAGCAGCGACAAGTCGTCGTCTGTCAAGCCGATCGCGTTGAGTCGCAGGCGCCGCAGATGCCGGTGTTTCTGCAATATATCAACAAACATGGCATTTTTGTGCATGTACTCAATACAGTTATACAGATGAGACTTTTTCAAGACCTACGAGTGACATTTGGTATCTACTGACATTTGGTATCTACTTGTATTGACTCTGGCTCCCTCTTTAGCGACCGTCACACTTTAACTCCAAATGTCTTTTCCCCCCCCCCCCCCCTCCCTTGCTGTGATTTTTTTTTCTCCTTTAGGATCTGCTTTCCTGTCTTTAGTTGATCATTTGATTCTCAACGTTTGTGTGTTTTCTTCACTCTATTACATCTCCACGCTAGGTTACGACTAGCAAAAAATAAAGCATAAGCTAAAATACACAACACCAAATTATAATATTATATTGTATTACATATATTATAACATTTGTAATGACTGTCACATCAATGACAATCGTACTTATTTCTATGACATACTGCAACAAATATTGCATAATACGCAAATGATCTTAGTTAAGCTGGCCAACCGCAATCCAGAGAAGGAGCTCCTGGAAAGAAGGCTGATGAACGATCGTAGATGACTGCAAGACTAGCTCTTGTAGATCGGTTCCCTAGCATATCAGCAACAGATAGTCGGGCGCGATGAAAACAGGCCTCGATGTTTTAACATGTAAAGCGAATAAAAGCTGTGTGCTAAGCAACAAACAACAATTGTTGAACAAACACATAACAGTCGCTTACAAAATGAATGCTTATATCAAAAA
The DNA here is from genome assembly GCA_019918135.1 of Paulinella micropora. Taxonomy (NCBI): domain Eukaryota; phylum Cercozoa; class Imbricatea; order Euglyphida; family Paulinellidae; genus Paulinella; species Paulinella micropora. The sequence continues at coordinate 251,341 of WBZZ01001274.1, forward strand.
TATTTCTAATTTTTACACTATGTTTCTGCTGTTGTCCTTGAAAGTTATACACACCATAAATATTAACATCAAAAGAAATCACACAAAGTTTAAGATATATACATATATAAGATATTATACTTCAGTCTGGTATGTTGGGAGTTCACCTTTTCAAAAAGTACTCTGTTGTCAGCAGGCCCCACTACTCGGACACGGGCTGCTCCCTAGCACGAGACATGATTCAAGTCAACACACACACACACACACACACACACACGCACACACACACACACCTAGTCACACACAGACACACACACACACAATATTCCACACAAACTCTCACGTACACACAAATGCGACTGCAAACATTCAAAGTCAATCTGAGCTTGAGACCTGACTGCAAAGCTCCCCCAGCTCGGTTACTCGCGATTGTTCTCGCAATCGATTTGTCTGGCAAGAAAAATTAAATAAAAGACAACTTAGGTATTTGTCTGCCACTACTGCTACTACTGTCACTTTTTATCTTACGTATTATATACATATTTTATATATATATATATATATATATATATAATATACATATTTTCTTACATATATGTATATACATACAAATATATATATATATATATAATATATATATATATATATATATATATGTAGATAGATAGATAGATAGATAGATAGATAGATATATGCGTCCTTGCCTGCACATACATACATACGTTCATAATACACATGTGCATATAGATATATAGACAGTTAGATACATACATTTGAAAGATATTATTTTAGTCTGTATTGCCATCAAATCTATGCTATTTTACAATAATAGTGGCATCAAGAACCACGATAAACACATATCGATGCTGTTACAGCAAAGAGTCCTGCGACTTTTCTAAGATGGCTAATGTGAAGAATTTGCATTTGTCATATATCTTGCAGAGAGTTCACACTGACCCTACTTAATATAATTTTCAACGTCTATTGCAAGTTGCCAATCAATCTACAATATAATGGATGCTTCTAATTTACACACACCAGTCAGACTAAAGGTAAGACACAACACGGGACGGCGCAGGTCCGACCTCGACAATCTTCAAGGCGTTCTTGTTTTTTACTCCATCCAGCGTCGTGAGGGTTGTGTTGTTCTGCATAGCAGCAACAGCCATAGATTAAAAAATATGTGCATAAAATCAATTTCAAAATAAAAGTATTTAATATTACATTTAAGTGAAGCTGTTGGAATTAGGGCTAGAGAAAATTAATGTAGAATCCGAGGGCACCAAGGCGATTGCTGGCTCACTACAGGTGCGAAATGATTCGTCTGATGTTTGTATAACTGTTTGAATTAATAGCAAGGCTGAGCCATGGCGTATGAGCTTGACATAAATGTTTGTTTTTGTCAAAGTTTGTCGCTGAATAGCAATAGCATTGGTGCTGATGGAGCTAAGGAAATCGTAGCAGCACTGAAGGTACCTGCAGAGCTAGGCCAATCGCCTTGACGCCTTCATCCCCAATGTGATTATCATTCAAGTCGATACTGCGAATACTATTGTTTACCTATATGCCGTCAAAAACACACCAGTGAAAAGTGCTAGTGCGCGCGGTAGCATTTGTGTGTGTGTAAGAGAGAGAGAGAGAGAGAGAGAGAGAGAGAGAGAGAGAGAGAGAGAGAGAGAGAGAGAGAGAGAGAGATAAATTGATAGTGAGAGTGTCTCTTACAACACGAACATATATTTCAGCTCGTAAATCGCGCAAGCAAGAGAAAGAAGTACACATAAAGTTGTACAACATCAGATAATCATTTTACGCACCTTGAGTAAAGAAGCGATGATAATGGCGTCCAAGTCACCGTAGTTCTTGCGTGATAAATCTATGTTTGTTGTCTTCCCGTCACGAAATGACGCGACAGGGATCCAGTTGCCTTGAATCCATATTTGCTCGATGCTCTGGTTGACCTAATTTCCAGGACCATCCAAGCATCACGTCAGTGGATCTGCGAAGCAACAACTTGAGCGTGGGAAGCGGCTCGGCGTTGGCAGCAGTGGCCATGCAAAATCCCCGCATCAAAGAGATGTGTGGGATTCCGCTTGCTTCACTGCGCGAGAACAAGACAACAGTGCTAGATCTGTCTGCCGAACGTCAAGGCCCCGCAGAAGCGGCTATTTTGGCTGAATTCTTGAAGGTCAATATGAAGTTCAGTAATAAAATTTGAAAAATGCATGTGCCAACATACATACATGCCATCATAAACATTTTTTTTTCAGCCGAACGTCACACAAAATAACTATCCCACATGCTACCGCGCGGGTAGCATGGAAGTAGCATCTCACCATTCATATATATTATGGATGTGAGCAGGTGAATACAACTCTTACGAGCCTAAGCGTTGCAGCAGGCCCTTTTGCGAGCGATAAAGACAAGATCGGAGTGGAAGGAGCCAAGGCGTTTGCTGATGCTCTCAAGGTCTTACCTGGATGGCTTCTGCAATATGTTTAGCACCTTGCGGACCGATGTAGTTGAGTGAAATATCAAGAATTGAGAGCTTGCTGTTCTTGTTCTCCTGCATTACACACAACCACATTTTTGGATGCTAACATACGTATACGTTGTACGCATTCATGCATGCTCAGGCATAATTCAAAGGAAATATACATACCTACACGCGTGCGCGTGTACACAATACACACACATCATTGCATCACTTTGAAGCTAATGCTACCCGCGCCGCGGTAGCATTTGTGTGTGTATGCTCATGACCATGTAGGTTAACAAGGTGAGATAAAGCTGGCATGGAGAAAGAGAGAGAGACAGAGAGAGAGAGAGAGAGAGAGAGAGAGAGAGAGAGAGAGAGAGAGAGACTGCAATCAAAACTTTGTAATTGCGTCATTCTTAGGTGAACAAGTCTTTGAAGGAATTGAACCTCAGGAACAACGAGATTGGTCCAGAAGGTGCAAAAGCGATCGCGGCCGCGCTTGAGGTACCTTTAGTGCTTCTCCAATAGCTTGCGCTCCCGCATCTCCGATCGTGTTCCATCCCAGATTTATTTCATGCAGAATCTTGTTAACCTACATGGTCATAAGCGTGCATTATCAATGCTACCGCCATTCACCTGCATGCAAAAATAAACTTGTTAGAGATGCTACCGGCAAATAGTCTTTAACATCATCCCAGATATTTTTTGTTCCATCGTAAAAGTTTAACAAAGAATAAAGTAGATTTATATCGTTAACATCTCCCGTTTTTTTATCTATATTGCCAGAATCAGGCGGTAGCATTTTGATTCATGCTCATAACATGTAGGTTAACCAGACTCTGCGTGAGATGAATCTGGAATGGAACACGATCGGAGATGCGGCAGCGCAAGCTATTGGAGAAGCTCTAAAGGTACCTCAAGCGCGGCCGCGATCGCTTTTGTACCTTCTGGACCAATGTCGTTGTTCCGGAGGCTCAATGCCTTCAAAGACATATTCACCTAAGAATGACGCAATCATAAAGTTTTCATTGCAGCCTCTCTCTCTCTCTCTCTTTCTCTCTCTCTCTCTCTCCATGCCAGATTTCTCACCTTGTTATTAATAACCTACATGGTCATGAGCATGCATCAGAAACGCTACCCGGTAGCATGTCAATTCTATGTTTTTCACGTGTATAGGTTAATCACACGTAGTAACGTTGACTGGCCTAAACCTGAATTATTATTATTATTATTATATTATTATTATTATTATTTGGAACTGCCCTTGCGGGGGTGTCATTAGAGCTTATCGTCAATTCTTCGTACTCCCCTCACGGGTGAGACGATGGAGGCGCATGTGCAGAAATGCATCAGCCATTGACAGAGAAGCACTATTATTATTATTTATTTATTTATTTATTATGTAGGTGAACAACACTGTGCAGACCCTCAATCTCGATGGCAACAAAATCGGACCCGATGGCGCAAAAGCTATCGGCAAGGCGTTGGAGGTACCTTAAGCATATTGGCGATCGCAGCAGCACCTTTAGGGCCAATATCGTTCTCTGATATGTCCAACGTTTGCAGTGTGCATTCCTTATTTTCCTGTCAAACAAATTTGTCGCTCTCGTTTATGCTACGGCGCGCGGTAGCAAAATGTATTTGGGTGTATTTTGCCCAATAGGTTGAACGGCAAATATGTATGTCCTTTGTGTGGGTTTAGGTCAATACAGCGTTGCAAGTGTTGGACGTACATAGCAATAATATTGGCCCAGAGGCGCTGCTGCGATAGCCGATATGCTCAAGGTACCTCCAACGCTTTCGCGATGTGCCGTGCTCCTTCTGCACCAATCGAGTTGCTTGAAATGTCTAGCTTCTCCAGCTTGCACTCCTTGTTCTCCTGTACCCACAAATACACTCTTCTTCAGTGCTACCCGTGTGTGTGTGTGTAAGAGAGAGAGAGAGAGAGAGAGAGAGAAATTGATAGTGAGAGTGTCTCTTACAACACGAACATATATTTCAGCTCGTAAATCGCGCAAGCAAGAGAAAGAAGTACACATAAAGTTGTACAACATCAGATAATCATTTTACGCACCTTGAGTAAAGAAGCGATGATAATGGCGTCCAAGTCACCGTAGTTCTTGCGTGATAAATCTATGTTTGTTGTCTTCACGTCACGGAATGACGCGACAGGGATCCAGTTGCCTTGAATCCATATTTGCTCGATGCTCTGGTTGACCTAATTTCCAGGACCATCCAAGCATCACGTCAGTGGATCTGCGAAGCAACAACTTGAGCGTGGGAAGCGGCTCGGCGTTGGCAGCAGTGGCCATGCAAAATCCCCGCATCAAAGAGATGTGTGGGATTCCGCTTGCTTCACTGCGCGAGAACAAGACAACAGTGCCAGATCTGTCTGCCGAACGTCAAGGCCCCGCAGAAGCGGCTATTTTGGCTGAATTCTTGAAGGTCAATATGAAGTTCAGTAATAAAATTTTGAAAAATGCATGTGCCAACATACATACATGCCATCATAAACATTTTTTTTTCAGCCGAACGTCACACAAAATAACTATCCCCACATGCCCGCGGTAGCACTTGTGTGTGCATGTGTGTGTAAGAGAGAGAGAGTGTGTGTGTGTGTGTGTGATTGTGTGTGTATGTGTATGTATGTGTGTGTGTGTGTTCGAGCGAGCGAGCGAGCGAGCGAGCGAGAGAGCGAGAGAGAGAGAGAGAGAGAGAGAGAGAGAGCATGAAAGAGAGAGAGAGAGAGAGAGAGAAAATGAAAGAGAGAGAGAGAGAGACAGCGAGAGAGAGAGAGAGAGAGAGGCTGCGATAAATTTATGATTGTGTAATTCTCAGGTGAACAAGTCTTTGAAAGAATTGAATCTCCGGAGCAACAAAATTGGTCCAGAAGGTGCAAAAGCGATCGCGGCAGCGCTTGAGGTACCTTTAGTGCTCCTCCAATAGCTTGCGCTCCCGCATCTCCGATTTTATTCCATGCCAGATTTATCTCACGCAGAGTCTTGTTAACCTACATGGTCATTAGCATGCGTTATCAATGCTACCGCCGCGCGGGGTAGCATGCAAGAATGTCAGCATTACACTGTGAATGATATTAGGTGAACACTAGCCTGGCTACACTCGTCCTCTACAACATGATCGGCGCCGCAGGCGCAACAGCAATTGCAAAGGCCCTGCAGGTACCTTAAGCGCGTCTGCAAACGCTGCTGCACCTTGATCTCCAATGTTGTTGCCTTCAATAATTAGAGTCTGCAGAACCTTGTTTGCCTGCAGTGACATCACAAATACAATTTGTTAGACATGCTACCGCCGCTGGTAGCACTAATAAAAATTGCTGTTCGTTTTTGAGTGCAGGTCAATGCGAGCCTCACTGAAATCTCGCTGTGGGGCAACGGTATTGGTGATGCTGGAGCTATTGCTATCGCGGCGCGGTAGCATTCATATATTTCTTTGTGGTGCTGAAAAATAGGTCAATAAAACGCTTCAAACGCTAGACATAAGATGGAACGAAATTGGAGCGCAAGGCGCAGAGCACATCGCGGAAGCACTCAAGGTCAGACCTCCAAACCCTTGCCGATAGCAATAGCTCCAGCATTGCCGATCTTGTTGTTCCAGAGCGAGAGTTGAGTGAGGCTCGAATTGACCTGCATTCAAACACCAGCAGCATTTATTTAGTGCTACCGCGGCGCGGTAGCATTCACAAATGTTGTTTGGCCTGTATTGCTAAATAGGTAAACAAAACTTTGGTTGAGTTTTACATCCAAGGCAATGAGATTGGGCCAGCAGGCGCCGCAGCCATTGCCAATATGCTCAAGGTACCTCTAACGCCTTTGCAAAAGCTTTCGCGCCATCCGGTCCAATGCTATTGTTGTACATGTTGAGCTCGCGGAGTGTCTTGTTCTCCTGCACATCACATATGTATGTTTTTCTAATGCTACCGCGCGTAGCATGTGAAAGACAAGCTTGTGGGTTGTTTAGGTGAACTCAACCCTCACCGCTCTCGGTATTGGTGGCAACGGCATCGGACCACAAGGTGCGCAGTCAATAGCAGATGCTATCAAGGTACCTTCAGAGCTTCGCCAAAGGCCCTCGCACCTTCAGCTCCAATATCGTTAGATTGCATGTCGAGCTCTCGAAGCGAAGTGTTCATCTGCATGCAAAAAAAACTTGTTAGAGATGCTACCGCGGCGCGGTAGCATTAGAATAAAGTATGTTTGCATGCACAGGAGAACAAGGAATGTAAGCTACAAACGCTAGATATTTCGTGCAATAAGATTGGCGAGGCTGGAGCGATTGCTATCGGCAATGCTTTGCAGGTCTGACCTTGAGTGCTTCCGCAATATGCTCTGCGCCTTGTGTTCCAATGTTGTTCTCCTCTAAATCTAGCGTTCGAAGCGTGTTGACCTAATTCAAAGCGACACATCCCAAGCAAATAAAATATATTGTTATCAAATGCTACCGCGTAGCACTTGTGTGTATGTGTGTGAGAGACAGCGAGTGTGTGTGCGTGTGTGTTTGTGTGATATTGTGTGTATGTATAAAAGTATGTACGTGTGTGTGTGTATTAGAGCGAGCGAGAGAGAGAGAGCATATGCAAAAATGACAACACTGAAAACACTTTTGTCAAGCTCGATTGGCAGAACAAAAACTGAAGGCGCTGCTTCCGAGAGAGAGAGAGAGAGAGAGGGGGGGGGGGGGAGGGAGAGGAGAGAAAGAGAAGACAGAGAAGACAGAAAGAAATACAATATACAGCTGGTAGCATTAAAATGATGCATATGTGAGTTGGCATGCTGTGTATGAAAAGTGTCTATGAGCACATGTAAATGTAATATGTATATGTGTATACGTATATGCATGTTTGTTGTTAAACATTTTGGGGAGGTGGGTGGTGTGTGTGACAGAGAGAGAGAAGAGAGAGAGGAGAGAGAGAGTGAGAAGAGAGGGAGGAAGAGAGAGGAGAGATAGAGGAGAGAGAGATAGACACACACATACACAGAGATTCACCTGTAAGATCTCCAAGTATCCAACCACCCAACATTCATAAATATTTTAGTCTGTTTTCTCATAATAGGTGTAGTCCTGAACTGAAGTAGTGATGTCTTTATGCATGTATAGTCTGTGTGACCTGCAGTCCCTTGGCGACTGCCAAAGCACCAACAGCTCCAAGATTCTGGCCTAACAAATCGAGCGATTTGCCTTCATATTTGGCCTATTCAGAGCAGATAACCCATGAAAAAAAACAAGAAGTGAAAGAAAGGAGGTTCAAGCGAAAAGTAAAAAAAAAAAAAAAAAAAAAAAAAAAAAAAAAAAAAAAAAAAAAAAAAAAAAAAAAAAAAAAAAAAAAAAAAAAAAGATAACAGACCACGAACTTGGTAAGGACGTCGTGGTGTCCTACACTAAAGGCCGCCAAAGCCGCCTGCAGTGCCATGGTCGCTCTTGCCTAAATGTGGCGTTGTTTGCCATAAAAATAAATCAGGCCTATGGTGAATTTTTTGTTTTTGTGTATGGATTATCACAAAAAAAATTGTGTAAAAAATTGTGTACAAAAAATCACCCACAAAACTGAACTTGCAACAAACAAGAAACAACATTTTACAATTGGCAATGACGCTCAGTACTACGATCTCTCAGTGAGTCCTCGTTCGCAGCATGCTGGCTGCAATTGCTAGTTATGACTTTGGTAGTGAGTTGAACTTTCAACTCCGTACAGGAGGAGTGGAGATTTCTTCATTTTGCTTTCTCGTATTGATTGAAATTTTTGATTTTGTTATTTTGCTGTTTTGACGCTTAGTATTGATTTCTCAAACTATCAATAGGAAGCGCCAAAACAGAAAAAAGGTGAGAATTTTAGACATGTCAAAAATTCTCGCCGAGATTTTCTGTATCATCTACTAACACAACTTGTTCAAAGCTAACCTCCACTTCTAAAGTAGAAAGGGAAGTCAGAATTGAACCCAAACAACAAGCCAAAGGGAAAACACCGGTCAAACCGGAGTGTCCCTATGACTGGGTCGGTCAACTGACACGATGTGTTACGTCAGTAACATGCACAAATGCCAAAACATACCTAACAACAACCCATAAGTGCAATTTCCCTTATTTAGCTATAAATTCCTAGTCATGGCGGAAAAAAAGCTAAATTTCACGGAATTTCCGTGACATTTTTTTCAAAACTTCAAAATGTTACTACATGTGCTGTAGAAGG